>ML242703.1:869-43024 GCA_005239495.1 Nicotiana undulata | reverse complement strand
AAAAACACACACGACTCCTGAAACATCATACGAACTTGTTCAAGCTTTTAAATCATCAAAACAACATCAAAGACACATAATTAAACCTCAAATTCAATTAATCAAACTTAAGAACTTTAAAATTCTAGAATTCACTTCATTACGCCGAACCGGCCTAAACTGCTCGGAACGACTTCAAACTTTGCAGACAAGTTATAATTAACACCACGGAACTATTCCCGGTCTCAGAATCTCATTAGGACCTCGGGAACATAACACTAATTTCCAAGCCACATGTCTAGTTCTTTAAAACCTCAAAGTCTCATTTTTTGATCCGAAACCCCTCATTTCAAGTCCGTTTTACACCAAATTTCACAGATAAGTCACATAACATATAATAAACCTGTTCCGGGCTCCAGAACCATAATACGGGCCCAGCAACACGGTTTTCACGTAATTATTCATTTTCAAAATCCTTTATTATTTTCAGAAAACAATTTTCTTTAAAAATTCATTTCTCGGGCTTGGGACCTCGGAATTCGATTCCGAGCATATGCCCAAGTCCCATATTTTCCTACGGACCCTCCGGGACCGTCGAATCACGGGTCCCGGTCCGTTTACCAGAAATGTTGACCAAAGTCAACTATATTCGTTCATTAATTATCAAAACTCATTTTCATCAATTTCTCACATAATAGCTTCCCGGCTACACGCCCGGGCTGCGCACGCATAACGAGGTGAGACTAACGGAGGCTCTCGGAGCCTCGAAACATAGATACAGCTCAAATTATGTAAGATGACTTTTTGGGTCATCACAATACTGTATATCAGACCCTGGGCACCCTAACCATGGGCGGAGCCTAGCTGGTGGCAACAACCATACCTGAGCCCAGACCAGCTACGACCGGCGAACTGTAGAAGTTACTGGATAGATGGACTAGGCTACACCCTCTTGTCTTCAGAGGTGAGCTACATGATGATACTTCATGACTCCATTGATCGGTGCAGGGATAGACTGCACAACATGAGTATATTAGAGTCCCACCGGGTGGATTTCACTACTTTCTAGCTAGAGGGGCAGGGCCTGTACATGGTGGCAGTATTCTCTTCTTGGCAGACCAACAGGTTCTCCTTCCTTGACTTGGGACCTATTCATGTACCTTCCTGGATAGGTATATTCTACTCTCTCAGAGGGAAGAGTTGCGGTTTTAATTTGAGCAGCTCTAGCAGGGTTAAATGTTAGTGGTTGATTATGAGGCGAGATTCTGTGAGTTATCTCGCCATGTACTTATGATACTCCCTACTGAGGCAGAGAGAGTACAGAGGTTTGTTACGGGGTTGCACTCTGGCATTCATGCCACTATGGCCCGAGAGGTTGAGATGAGGACTTCTTACTAGCTAGTTGTGGAGATAACTCGGAGGATTGAGGGTTATTGTCAGCGGGGCCGATAGTAGATGCGCGAGACAAGCGTTCCATTATTCCTGAGGGTTTAGTGGTGCACCATCTGGGGGTAGGGGTCAGTTTGGGAGAGGTCAGCCTAGCCGGCCCACATATCTAGCACCGCCGCCTCCTCGGGGTGCTCCAGTGCGACCTTATTTCAACGCCATGCCAGAGAGTTCCTACAGCCCACCAGCTATTTAGGGTTCCTCCAGTGGTTATTCAGGCCATCAGATTCAAACTTCAAGTCAGCAAACCACCATACTGAGAGGTTGTTTTGAGTGCGGGAATCTCACTCACAGGCGGAGGTTCTTCCCCAGGCTTCGGAGCAAGGTAGTGTAGAAGGGTTCTCATCCTATTATTACAACAACAGTAGCCGCACCAGCCGTCCGGATGCCCAGAGGTAGAGGGCAGGTGGGCAGGGGCCGTCCTAGAGTTGGAGTCCAAGCAGGTGGCACTCTAGCTAGTTTCTATGCTTTCCCAGCCAGACCAGATGCAGTAGCGTCAAATACCGTGATCACATTGTTATTTCTGTCTACGGTAGGGATGCCTTGGTATTATTTGATCCAGGATCTACATATTCATACGTGTCATCTTTGTTTGCTCATTTCCTGGATGTTCCTCGTGGGTCCTTGGGTACTCTTGTTTATGTGTCTACTCTGGTGGGCGATTCTATTGTTAAGGATCGAGTCTATCGGTCCTTCATTGTTACATTCTGTCGTTTTAAGACTAGAGCGGATCTTCTACTACTAGATATGACCGACTTTGAGGTCATACTGGGCATGGACTAGTTATTTACATATCACGCCAACCTTGATTGCCATGCCAAGACTGTTACCTTGGCGATGCTAGAGTTGCCTAGTGTCACGCCCCGAACTTGGGCCTAGACGTAACACGTCACTCAGTGCCTGACTACATGTGACCGAGTGAACCAACTGGCTGGCTGAATCAACATGTGATATCATAACATACTGAGTGTGGAAGATAAATTAACACATGCTGGTATATTGAAAGTTTAAATTATATAAATCAAATGCGGAAACACTAATATAAGTCTGAAACATATATGTAGCAACAATGCTTAACCTTAAATTCCCGTTACTCTGTCTAACTGTTACCCTAGTCTATGAAGCCTCTAATGAAGCACTGAAAACATTGGCTGTCTGAAAATACTGAAGACTATAAGGTAATGATAATGCTCCGAAAGAACTAGGGATCACCAAATAGCTGGTATGAGAACCCTAGCGCTCTGAATCGTCAACTTGTAAATCATTACTTGCATCGTGAGATGTAGGCCCCGGGCAAAAAAGGGACGTCAGTGCATTTGAATTGCACTGGTATGTAAAACTACTAAAGGAAAAAATTGTACATACTGAAACTGAAAACTGAACTAAACATAGGAAGTAAGGTTATGAATACTTCCTCTTACGAATGATGAACCAACTGTTTATCTGAATAAATTGACTGCGACCTTAGGCCCAATATATATATGTGCAAAAACTGTGGCCTTGGGCCTAAGTATACGTATACATAACTGTGGCCTCAGGCCCAAAAATGCATAAAACATACACTGCATCCTCAGGCCCAAAGATACATAAAGCATGAACTGCGGCCTCAGGCCCAAATACAGGGGTTCAATATTCAGGGATTTAAAACCAGGAACTGAGAATCATACTGTAATACATGATACTGAAATACTGAATCATATTGAGTTACATGTTACTCAAATGCTGAATAGAACTAGACTGAGACGTGTATTCATTAACTGGTTATGAAAACTGAAACTTCAACTGTTCAGGACATGCTGAGTAATCTAGACTGAGACTCATGGGAATCAAACCCAAGTCTATATTGATTACGCACTGATTTCACAACGTTCATAATGAAATTCATGAACGAGTTACGAAGCTAGAGAATATAAGTTCTTCAACTATTCAAGGAACTAAGCTTAACTATGCTTCTGAGGCAATTAGTAACGTGGTAAAAGAAATATAGTGTAGGGAGAATCATTAACATTCCCAAACATAGAGAGTTAGCCTCACATACCTTCACATCCTGCTCTTGAGCGTAATGCAACGTTTGTCAACCCTTTCAACTTTAATCTATAGCAATACAACTCAAAGGGATTCCATATTAGCTATGATACTCATGTTTTGGTCACTCAATCATTTTATCAAACACTTAGTGAGAATAAAGCTTCATCGTCCTTCTTAATGGTGTTTCTACACCCAATAACCCATTCTCTTGCTCCTAGATAAATTCTAAAGTCTCAAATGGTTATAATCAACATCATTCTTCATCACCCATAAGGTAAATAACACCCTTAACCAATAATCAACAATCAACCACCCAAAACTAAAACCGTTCATGCTTTTCTATCAAACCCATCAACTCATATCTCATGAACTAGAGTCTATAATAATTAATCCAATGTTAGAATCAATTAGAGGGTGAAGACATTACCTTTTTTAAGTCCAATCCCCTTGAGTTCGAGTTCTAGGGTTCTTTTTCTCAACAATGATGTCCCAATCGAATATCTAATTATATGGAGGGTTTACCCATGTTAATAAGATGTTGGGAAATTAAAATTAACTTAGAATCACCATTAGAACTTATCTTGGATGGTGGAGGGACCTTTAAGGAGTTAGATTCTTGAGAGCTCCCCTTTCTAGAACAAGTTTTTGTGTTTTGGGGGTGTGGGGGACGAAGTAGGGCTTTACAAATGACCCCCAGGTGCGCCCCTCGCGCACCTGAAGGACCAACCGCGCACCTGACCATGCAAATGGAAGTAGCACTACCACAAGTGCGCGACCGCGCACGTGAACCCTTGGGCACGCATATTGTGCACTGCTCTGTAAAACGCACATAACCTTTTGCACAAATATCCTTTCAGGCTCCACAATATATCGTTGGAAAAACATTTCAAAGGGGTAAAACTTTCACCTTTTGAGTTTTCCTAAATTCCTTAAACATTTTCACTAAATCCTACTGGAAGACGGACCTTTTGTAAACTTAGTCGATTTCGTCGAATCTTATGCACCTCACTCTCTATCTTGATCCTGAAACAACTATTTTAACCCATACTCATACTTCTAGGACTTCATATGTCTAAAATATCAAATTAATACCCATTTAAAATATCCACACCTAGTCCGAATGTACGGGGTGTTACACCTAGATTGGAGTGGAAGGGTTCGTCTGCCAACACACCTGGTCGGATCATCTCTTTTATGAAGGCTGGACACATGGTCGAGAATGGTTATTTGGTTTATCTATCCTATGTATGGGATACTACCGCAGAGGTTCCGGTAATTGATTCAGTACTTGTAGTCCGGGAGTTCTCCGATGTGTTTCCTTCTAATCTTCCAATCATTCCACCACATCGTGATATCGATTTTTTGCATTGATTTGGCTCCAGGTACCTAGCCTATATCTATCCCACTGTATCGTATGGTTCCAAAAGAGTAGAAGGAACAACTTGAGGAGCTGCTGGGTGTCACGACCCAAAATCCCTCCGAATGAGTCGTGGTGGCACCTAGTCTCTAAAACAAGGTAAGCCTAATACATACCGAAAGATAACAGATTCTACTAAACAATTATTGAACATGAACCAGAAATTTTAAATAAACCAATAGTCTCAGCATAATACAACATCCCAAAATTGGTAGTACAAGTAATAAGCCTTTATAGAAGTACATCAAAATAATGAATACATCACTGTTCCAAAATAGAAGGAAACAATGGAAATAAATACAATAGAAGGTGACTTCGGTGCCTGTGAACGCATGATAGGTGTACCTTGAAGTCTCCAGCCACATCAAGCATAAGTCTCAAAACCGACTCGATCCGAAGTACCTGGTTCTGCACAAAAAGATGTGCAGAAGCGTAGCATGAGTACACCATAGTGGCACCCAATAAATATCAAGCTAAACCTCAGTAGAGTAGTGATGAGGCCAGGTCAAGACACACACTGAACATCTAAACATGTGTAGGATATTGCATAAGCTAACAAGGAAGGAATACCAAACAAATGCCAATAACGGACAAAAATCATATTACAACAGTAGTAACAATAAGGGAAACACGAATGGGAACGAGAAATAATCAAGTAATTAAACAACAACATAGTTGGGATACAAATGAAGTATAAATGTACTCGAGTAGGGAAAACGATATCAACTCAACCAATCATGTAATTTATCATACACAATTTCAATAATCCCACTTCTCAAAACTCATATCATAAATCACAACTTCCAGACCTTTAACACACATGGCATCTTGTGCCCACATTTTCCATCTCACTTTGCACGGAAAGATCCATATGCTACACAATACATAATATTCGTGATAAATGCTAATTAGGATGTTCAAGAGATTTTATGTATATATCGAAAAGTATAATTATAGCTTCTGAACCAAGTAGGAAATCAATAAGAAAATGAGTTTATTTTGGAAATCATTTGGGTAATGAAAATAACCTTTTCAAATAAATACAACATCGGATAAACTACTGAATTTAATATAGAATTTATTAAATTATAATATAATAACAATTCCTTTTTAAGTAAAATAAAAATCTCAGATAGGCCAAGGAGATTAAGTTGAGAAATCAATTGAAGTTAAATATGAAAACAATTAGAAATGGTAAGTATCGAAATAATGGTGAGTTTTTACTTAAAAGTCATATGAGGTAGAATCATATTAATTCTTTTATCTAAAACCACTATATTACTAACAACTCAGCAGTACAGGAGGTAATGACTCAACGTAGTAATTTCACCTTGAAAATTAATTTACCATAATAATAGTATTTGGAAAAGAACTCAGGAAATGACGACAAGGCGATAAGTCAATGACAATAACTCAATCCTCGAAAAATAGTGAAGAACCATAAATATAAATTCTCAGAGTCTCGTACGAAAGATCGAAGACAATGCAATAAAACAGGGAATACAAAACACAAAATATGTTGTGGCGTGCAACCCTCTCCCACCATATAATATCAATATCAAACCTCACCCTTATTACACCATATCGATTCACCCTTATTCCACCTGTTGCGACGTGTAACCCGATCCCACCGTACAATATCAATATCACAATATAAATATCCTCCCTTATTTAAACTATTGCGGCGTGCAACCCGATCCCTCTTACAATAGTTTAAATCAACAACAACAATTCCATAACTCCATTTACAATAATTTCTACAATCAAGGGTATCAGTACACAACAACAAAGGAACCACATAAAACCCGGAGGAACACAACAAACTTTACAAAAATGATGGGGCAGGTAAGGTACGTGATAACTAAGTATGCAATCACAACAATTAGACCAAGTAGTAGATTAGTACAAGACATAGGAGAAACTCAACAATTAAGTGGTAACAAGACAATAAGGAAGGACATAACTTCAACTAAGGCATATAAGGCCAAATAACGAGTAAGTAGTACATTAGGTGCTAAGAGTGTCAAATAAAGCATGTAAGAGTAGGATAACAACGAGATACCACATGTTATGACAATTCAATCAAAGGCACTAGACAATCTAAACCGGTCAAATACTACATATAGACCGTGTACCCACTCGTCACCTTGCGTACACGACTTTCACATAACAACATAGCACAATTAACTCAATTCCTAAGGGGTGGTTTCCCTCACACAAAGTTAGGCAAGACACTTACCCCAATTCGGACAACTCAATACTCAATTTAGCATTTCCTTTACCAATTCACCACCGCTCAGCTCAATCTAGCCAAAGACGACTTAAATACATCAAACAATGCAAGAGAGAACAATTTCAATTAACAAAGCTATGATCCTTATACAATTTGCAAAAAGTCAACAAAAGTAAACCCCCAGGACCGCACCTCGGAACCCGATAAAATTCACAAAAACCCGAACACCCATTCCGACACGAGTTCAACCATACCAAAGTTATCAAATTCCAGTACTAATTCGTCCTTCAAATCATCCTTTTACATTTTGAAAGGTTTCACAATTTTCCCCAAAATTCCTAACTTAATTTACTAATTAAATGATGAAAATAGCAATGGATTCATGAAATATGATAAGATTCGGGTAGAGAAAACTTTCACCGATGATTTTCTTGAAAAACCCACGAAACATCTCCCAAGGCCGAGGCCTACAACTCCCAAAATGATAAAAATGACTAACCCTCGAAATGAAGTTCTTATAATCTGCACAGGTGTTCATGCATCGCTATCGTAGAACAACACTCGCGACTGCGAAGAAGAAAAATGAAGGCTGCCAAAATCGTTTTAGGAAAATGTGGTGAACGAAAACCCAAAACTTTTGCGAACGCGACTGTGCACTCACGAACGAGAAGATAAATCGCCTAATGCCCAAAATCCATCTTAACTCTACGCGATCGAGGACCTGTAAGAGAGAACATGAAGGAAAAGATCTTCTAACCTTCGAGAACGCGAGCCTTGAACACGAAGGGAAAATGTTGCCTGCCTCAAAATACACTACACGAACACTATCTCTTCATCACGAAGGCGATGAAGAACACTAGCCACCAGTAGAATCAAAAGTCCAAAATAGGAGAAATTGGCTCGTAGCCCATCCGAAACACACCCGAGGCCCCCGGGACCTCGTCTAACACACAAACAAGTTCCATAACCTAACACGGACTCGCTCGGGGTCTCAAATCACATCAAACAATGTCGAAACTACGAACACACCATGGATCTTCCAACTTCTACAACTCGCGCCTAAACCTACCAAATCAATTCGGAATGACGTCACTTGCAGACAAGTCCCAAATGACATACCGGAGCTGTTCCAATGCTCAGAATCGCATTTCGACCCTAATATCACCTAAGTCAACTCTTGGTCAAACCTCTCAACCATCCAAAATTTAAACTTTCCAATGTTCTCCAAAATGCTTCAAATTACCCTACGGACCTCCAAATCCAAATCCGAGCGCCCGTCCAAGTCCAAAATCACCATCCGAGCCTATCGAGACCATCGAAACTCCAATCCGAGGTCAAATACTCCAATGTCAAACCTTGGTCAATTCTCCCAACTTCGAGCTTCTCAAATGAGAGTCACTCCTAAAAATCCTTTCCGAACTTCTAAAAAACCCGAACCGATGATGCACAAAAGTCATAGTACATTGTGTGAAGCTACCCATGCCTTCAAATTGTCGAGCCGGACGAAATTGCTCAAAACAGCCAGTCAAGTCGTTACATCTTCCCCCACTTAAATATACGTTCATCCTCGAACGTGTTAGGAGTCGTTCCAAAGCTATTAAATCACTGCATGATCTCACTATATATACACCCGGGGGTGATTCCCCATCACCCAACCTACGTAGGCCTGACAACGCAACTTAACTGAAGACCACTTCATCCTTAGTCCTTAACTTAAGACAGAACCCAACCCTCAGCATCTGAAACTCATCATAGGATTCGAATCGTGCATCATCACGCTATACAAACATGAACAAGCTGAATCGAGCAAATTTTTTAACCCAGGGCACAATCACATGATGTTTCACACTACCCAAATGCACGTAGTAATATCTTCTGACCACCATAGATGCCTAATAACAATCTGGATTCCGGCAATATGCTTCATATTACATAAAACCTCGTATTGACCTCCACGACAGTGTCCAAGATACAAGAAACATGCATAAATTCACAACCACCAATGAAATTAACAAGACAAGAAGCTCTCCCGTCCCTCAAGAGCCATTGCCCAAATCCTAGCGGAAATAGCATCATCCTTCCAATCACTACTCACCCCCAATACGATAGTGCAAATCTCACGTCTAAGAACCTCTTCTCAGCCAATACCAGTATCTTAACTAACAGATTATCGTGGAACAACACGAATTCTCACATAACAATGTCCGCACACCAAATAGGCAACAACCTAGGCATGAAGCAAAATAGAAGGAAAGCAAGGTACGAGGATTATCTAACAAGTGGCAACATATATAATAACAAAGTACATTTTCATCAACTTATACCGTAGAGGGGAAATGGAACACAAAATAAACACAAGGAAGAGTATCTCACATAACATCCGTTGTGGCGTGCAACCCGACTCCAAATATATCAATCCACATTGGGATACTCTTCGAGACAAAGTGTCGGGTTCACTGATCACATGAATACTGATATCAAGAAAAATAGAGTGCACAAGTATAACAATGGGAAATGAATAGAAATCAAACAACATGGAGGAAAACAAGCACAACTAAGGTTCAATGAGCAAATCCACGTCACCGGGGCCATCTTGCCCAAATCTCCATAAGGCCTAAATGGAATTACAACATGCATGGAGAATAATCATACAACCTCACATCCTATTATTGCATAAGAGAGAGGTATATAACATAGGCCATGGTCACAAATAATATCCATTCTGCCCGGTAACATAACCATGATATCGACTTCACAAGAGTACCCAAATCTGATCTGATATAAATACACATTCCCATTGGGCTTTTATATAACCCCCAAACCAAATCTTGGTCATTCCCAAACAGGTAAATATCCTTCCGAAAGTCCATAGCAACCTATCAACAATTTATGACATCAGTTATCCCATTCTCAACATTTCTTCACAATCTGCAAATAAGAAATAGTCCGCATATTAGGACATCCAGCCCCAAAACCTCAAGAGTACCAAAGTTTCCATACCCGATCTCAACAACGCTACTCGAATAGCTGATACATCACTCACACCCCATCATCTTATTGAGGCACCCATGTATATTTTCCAGCCGCATAACAAAACCAGACCCTCCTAATCCTCAAAACCCCGTAATCACCAACCACTAGCCAAGCATCTGCAACCCATAACACAAGGTGCCTTCCTGAAATGCACGTTTTTAGCATATGATATCCAATAATGCTAGCATTATATTAACTTCTAATATCCATCCAGGAGAAATCCATAATGTACAACATATCCCTCATGCCCGTAGCAGATAGCCGACTCAAGCCGTGGCTTCCGAGACCCGCCCGCCCGCAACTAAGCCATCAGGACCGCATCTCCCTAACTCAACCGAGTCACATAATATGTCCAACCCAAAATTACTGCCACAAATGCCGGTAGAGAATTCCCATTCAAAATAACGAATTACTTCCATTGCTATGCTGACCCAACACCACAAAGATGACCCATTTCTTCAAATACTCCTCGTCTTTCTTCTAGGGTAACACTTCTCCTTGTCGATATACAATGATACTAACCAAAGCCCAATTCCAAAAATCCAAGCACGAATCATGTAGCCCAAAAGCTCATAAACCACTGTATTTCCTCTAAAGCACCCCATAATGCCGCAACCAAGATGCCCACACTGAATAGACTTTCTATGAATCTGAAGTTGTTTCTCTGACCCCCTTTGATACTGAAATGTAGATCCATTAATGACGCAAAAACACCATAAGCCTCAACATCATCCCATGCAGGATCTCATACCTTAATCATATGCAAATTTCGGGGAACCTTCCAATATCATATATATACACATCTCAGGCAAAAACGGATGTAACACCTGACTCTGCAATCTGAATGCCACTAGTGGACTCCCCCACTTGGCGCGAAGCCATGGAAAACAACATCTGATGATCCGCAAAACTAACCTTCACAGCTCGTACAACACTAATCACAAGGTACTCCAAGCCATGTACTAAGCGCATATCCATTCTCGTGACAATCAAACTCGCTTCCTTCAGTGCCTTGAATGATAAAACGTACCTTCCACCGAGGAGAAATCCCATATGACCCACATAGTATCTAACGCTACTAACTATCCTCAATCAACATCCTCCCCGTGACCCTACCATGATCGCGACCACTAGTCAACCAATTAAACCTTCCCAAGCTCGTACTTATCAACCAGATGTCGAACCTGTTTCACCCCCATGTGAACAACAGAAGAGTCTCTCAATACCTTTGCATCCTTAGTCTGGACGACACGTTGAGACAATGTTTGAGTATCCTTGGCTCCCTCGTAGCCAATCCTTAACATCACGAACAGTCGGCTCCTAGCTGATATCGACTGCGCAATATGATACACGAGTGGATGCAAAAGAAACATAAGAAATATGCTTCGAGCTGAATTAATTTCGCACGATAAGGAATGAAAGAGGTGGAATTTATTAATAGTTCCCGTAGCCTCTCGAAGATAAGTACAGACATCTGCGTATCGTTCTGCAAGACTCTACTGAACCTACTTATGACTCGTAGCACCTATGAACTTAGAGCTGTGATACCAATTTGTCACGACCCAAAATCCCTCTGAAGGAGTCGTGACGACACCTAGTCTCTACAACTAGGTAAGCCTAACATGAACCAGAAATTCTAAATAAACCAATAGTCTCAGCATGATACAATATCCAAAAATCGGTAGTATAAGTCATAAGCCTTTCTAGGAGTACATTTAAATTATGAATACATCATTGTTCCGGAATGTAAGGAAATAATGGAAATAAATACAATAGAAGGTGACTTCGAAGCCTACGAATGCCCGATAGGTGTACCTTGAAGTCACTAGCCATATCAAGCATAAGTCTCAAAATCGAATCGATCTGAAGTACCTGGTTCTGCACAAAAACATGTGCAGAAGCGTAGCATGAATACACCACGGTGGTACCCGATAAGTATCAAGCCTAACCTCGGTAGAGTAGTGACGATGCTAGGTCAAGACACTCACTGAACATAGAATCTTGTGCAGGATATGGCATAAAGCTAACAAGGAAGGAACATCAAAGAAATGTGTATACGGCTAAATTTGGAGAGTCCGATTTTATGATCATTATGGCATTCCATAGCCCGTCTTCAGAAGACTCGAGGCACATCTCGAGGTTCGACCTCGAGGGAGCATATCGAGGATTCCCTACGCTCGACCTCGGGGCGGTGTAAATCAGTGACCATAATGGACAAGCGGGAAATTCCACAAGGCACGTGGTTAGAGCTGACAAGGTCTGCAAGAATAGTACAAGTCCGTACCATGACATTAAATAGTTGTACCAGCTGTATATCCTTGTAATAATTGCACATGTACTATGTTGGGATTCCCCCTTCCTATATAATGGGGACCCTTATCATTTGGTAAGAGACATGATATTCAATACAAAGCACAAGAACACTCTCTGCTCTCTAATTAAAACATACTCCATTGTTGTTCTATTGATTTATTGCTTACATTTATTGTATTTCATTGATCTTTCTTCATTTATTACTCATTATTGATCATAAAAGGCCATCTTCGAGGCTCTCTTAACTGTTATTCCTTCATCGATAATCGCCTACTAAGCACACTGGTTCGACCTCGAGGCCCAGCCTTGGTTAGCTCGAGACCCCGTCCGATAGATATTCGGTTTTCATAACGCCATTATCCTTTACTCTTATCTCATTTCTCCAACTCACACTTAGCATTTATTGTCTAACAGTTAATATTAAAATAAATCACATATTTTTAGAACCATAAAATTAAATATAATTGTAATTACCATTTTCAAGGTAAACAGTTTGGCGCCACCGTGGGGCTAAAATTAATAGTGATTGTTTTAGTGTTGGTTTTCCAAAAACACAAGTTACCTTTCACACTTGTTCTTGTCCAAGAATCTTTGATTTTAGGTAAAAAAAGTCGAACTCAGTGAATGCACACAAAAACAACGGCATTGAACTTCATGGAGAGAATGGTGCAGCTGCTTCAGGCGCCGGTGTACCGCAAAACTTTGGGAAGCACCAGGACAATCCCGTAGATTTGAGCTCACGACGCCCAACATGTCAATATAAGCTCCCACACTAACAGGAGTATATGCTGGGAAAACCAACGTGAAGCTCAGAAAAATCCAGCTCGAAAGGAAAGGGAGGTTAGCCTTCACGTTATTTTTGAAATATTGCAGGCACAACAGATGGCTATTGCTCAGCTACAAAGCCATCAAAAAACTCTAAGCACTGCACCACCGGAAGCAGCTCCTCGAGCTGAATAGGCACGAGAAAGATCGAGCAACAATGGGTCAGCAGCCAACCTCGCTATTACGAAAATGCTCGAGGACCTCACAAAGAGGATTGAGTCAGGCGAAAAGAAGATAGAAGCTAACGACAAAAGGTGGAAACTTATAACTCGAGGGTCGATCAGATCCCGGGCGTACCCCCGATTCTGAAGGGTGTAGATTCAAAGAGGTTCGTGCAAAAGCCATTCCCATTGAGTGTTGCTCCAAAGCCCATCCCGAAGAAATTTAGAATGCCTGATCTCCCGAAGTACAATGGGTCCTCAGAACCCAACGAGCACATCACTGCTTATACTTGTGCTGTAAAAGGAAACGACCTGAAGGACGACGAGATTGAATCCGTCCTGTTGAAACAATTTGGAGAAACGCTATCAGAGGGGGACATGATGTGGTACCACAACCTATCCCCGAACTCAATAGACTCGTTTTCCATGCTGGCAGACTCTTTTATAAAGGCACATGCCGGTGCCATCAAGGTTGCTACAAGGAAATATGACGTCTTCAAAATCAAACAGAGAGAAAATGAAATGCTAAGGGAGTTTGTATCTCGCTTTCAAATGGAGCGAATGGAATTACCACCAGCCTCCGACGATTGGGCAGTGCAGACCTTCACTCAAGGTTTGAACGAACAGAGCTCGATAGCTTCGAAGTAGCTAAAGTAGAACTTGGTCGAATATCCCGCCGTAACTTGGGAGGATGTCCACAAACGGTATCAGTCGAAGATCAGGGTCGATGACGACCAACTGGGAACCCCCTCGAGCTCAGTGTATCTCAACAGGCTCCTAGCAAAGTAACCAACGCCGAGCAAGGAAAGGTACCAACCGTACACCGAAGATCGAAGAAACGCCCCGAGGCACAACATACCTAAAAACGATCGGAGGGCAGATCGAGGTCAGAATTCTTGGGGATTCACAAACAAAGTCGGGTTCGATAGGCACATAGGGCCGGTGGAGGCACCCTGGTTATCTGAGTACAACTTCAACGTTGATTTTTCAGACATCATATCGGGCATAGGTAAAATCAAAGATACTAGGTGGCCAAACCCATACTATCAGATCCTTCTCAAAGGAACCCTAACCTGGTGTGCGAATTCCACGACACACACGGTCATAGGACCGAAGATTGCAGATAACTCCGAGAAGAAGAAGCTCGATTAATCCGCAAAGGGCACCTCCAAGAGTTCTTTAGCAATCGAGCTAAAAATAAATTTCGGGTAAAAGAGGCAAATAGGAAAAATGAAAAAGAAGAACCATATCACGTCATCTACACGATCATTGGAGGAATTGACGTCCCACAGGAACCCATTATCAAACGAACAAAAATATCCATCACCAGGAAAAAGCGAACTCGGATTTACATACCGGAGGACGCTCTCACATTCAGCAAAGAGGACACCGAGACCCTGTCTCATCCTCATAACGATGCATTGGTAATTTTGTTTCTTGTGAATAAAGTTCAAATTAAACGTGTGCTCGTGGATCAAGGTAGCTTGAACAACATAATCAGGTCGAGGATGGTGGGGCATATCGGACTGCTCGACTAGATCATGCCCGCCTCTCGAGTCCTCAATGGATACAACATGGCGAGCGAAACAACGAAAGAGGAGATCATCCTCCCAGTCAACGTAGCCGACACGATCCAAGATACCAAATTTCATGTCATCGAAGGTGACATGAGATACGATGCCTTACTCGGAAGGTCGTGGATACACTGCATGAGGGCAGTTTCGTCAACCTTACATTAGATGATGAAGTTTCCAACAAAGGATGAAATAAAAACGGTATACGGGGAGAAACATGCAGCAAGAGAGATGTTCGTGGTGTATGATGTGGCATCAGCATCGACCCCTTCTGCATCAAAAGATCCAAAGGACAAGCAAAAAACCAAGTAGCAATCACAAACTACATCCTCGGCTGCACCTGTATGAACTAATAAAGGACCGTGCCGCATCCTCGGAACAAGTAGTTGCAACATATCGAGGCGCAAACTCCATCACCGCTAAGGTATAACCCTCTCATTTTTTATTTACGTTTTACACTAACCTGTGTACAGGTGGCAAAATCAAACCCCCCCCCCCCCCTTGAAGACCTTAAGTTTTAAAGCATGCGATGGGCTCTTTTTCCCTCATATCGGATTTTATCCTAAATGCGTTTACCGATGAGGTTTTTAACGAGGCGACATCTATATGCTACCTAAGGAGGACTAAACAAGTATTCAAGGCTTCTCACCTCGAATACTGGGGGGCATCCCCCCAGGAGATCACCTCCTCGAAGAAATCGAAGTGAGCCAAAGAGGGTCTCGATAGGAGAATGATGTATCAGACCAAATGGTCAAATGAACCGTGTCTGCGTAGAATAATCGAACCCTCGACGGCGAAAACATGTCTACTTGTACCATGTAATCAAATAAGTACCTTTTATCACCAAAAGCTTTGCGTTTTCAAAAACGTTTGTTATTTTCGCAAGAAGCGGCTCAAAGGACAGAAATCCTTAAGCACTCCCGAGCACTTGGGGACTGCTATCGATAGTCAGCTCATCGAGTTGAAAGCTCGAAGCCGTAAGACCCCAATCGGGAAACTTCGAGCCCGAAAGCCCTTCATGCGACATCGATATAGCCCTCCATAAGGCAACAACGTAAGCCCTACATGAGGCAACATCAAACCTGGAAGACCTCGATGAGGCATGCTAAAAAGTTTAAGCACTCCATGAGGCACCGGTGTAAACCCTCCATGAGGCAATATCAAATCTGTAAGACCTCAAGCAAGGCATGAATGATAAGACCTCCACGAGGCAATATCAAAACTGTTAGACCTCAAGTAAGGCATGACCAAATCTGTAAGACCTCAAGCAAGGGGTGTCCAAACCTGTAAGACCTCAAGCAAGGCATGTCCAATTTGTAAGAACTTAAAAAGGCATAATTCCGATATTAAAGCCAAGGCTATATATTCGAACTTGTAAGACCCCTTAAAAGGCATACCCTCGATATAGACGCTGAGACTACCTCACTCAGGGACTGAAAGGCTACAACCAAACACAATGACTACGGTCATAAGGCTCCGGCCAAACTAACGCGACTCAGAGACATCCGACCATCGCCATAAAATCACAGGACTTCAAATACTTCGAAAATAATCGGTTAATCAGGCTACCCTTGATATAAGCAAAAGAGCTTCGATCATATCACCTCCAAACAACGAAAAGGCTTCAAAACAATCAGCCTCCGAGCGAACCTCTCGAGGCGCTCATCTGTCGTCATATATCGGATCATAATCGAGGTTCTTATCGAGCCATCGAAGAGTCGGACGAACACAAAAACTTCAAAAGTCTTTAACGAGGGAAAAATATAGCCATATTAGAGGTCGTACAGACCCAATGCGTAAAATCCTAAGTGCCAGCCTAAAGAGCCTCAGGGTCGATCTAAAACAAGACTAAGGACCAATTCAGGGTCGACCTAAAAAAACCTAAGGGCCAACGCGTAAGAGCATAAGGGCCAGCTTAAACAGCCTCAGGGTCGATTTAAGAACCTAAGGGTCGACTAGCCTGAGTCAAAATTTGACTCAAGGGATGAACCCTAAGCGGTTAACTATCAACTATTGATCATCGAGCATCAAACCCCAATGGTTCCATTCCGAAGTCCTACTCATCGGACAAATTATTGACTAGAATCAAGGTATAAAGCTGAAATAAAGGCACAAGAAAGTAAAACTTATATAAAGGGAAAACTGAAAGGTTTCTTTTTATATATGTGAAATAATACAAGGCTTCATTTACAATGCTCTCTAAGATCCCTATACACAGAGTTAGAAAGAAAAAGCCTAGTATACTTCCCCTCGGGGACTATGGCTCTGTCGGCCTCTTCCTCATTATCTTCGGCATCAGATATAAGTAATTTGGCGTCGTATTCATCCGCCTTGGCCTGCTCTATCCCTTCCGAGAGATCGAAGCCCCTAGCGTGGATCTCCTCGAGGGTTTCCCTCCGGGATCTGCATTGGGCGTATTCATTGCTTATGATCTCCCAATTGGAAGCCCCCTCAACTGAGCCCGAGCATTGACAACATATTTTAAATAGACGGGCACTTTCTTATCAGCCTTAGCTCGAACCTCTTCAGCTTCAACCCATGCGTCCACGACTTCCGACTGCATTATCGGCTGGTGAATACGAGGTCTTCCCTATTGGCAACATCTTCTTTGAGCCTCCGGGCAGGACTTACCTCACTATGAGTATCCTCGTCCCTCGAGGATCCCTTCCGCTTATTATCACTCCTCAGACCCGAAGCCGACGATCCTTCCTCCTCTCCAAGAGAGCACAGTCTCATCTTAGAAAATTCTCCAATGCTTGCAGCGAAGGAGTTAATATATACAAAAGGAAATGCTACTTTAGAAAGGAATCATACGACACTTACCATGATGTTTTTCCTCCCATCTACCCTTCCACAGGTCTCACCACTTACGTTCATCGTAAGTCGAGCAAGATGTCAGTTTCCGAGTCCAATCCGCCAGATCGGGGACCTCATATGGCAACCACAGAAATGCTACAAAGAAAGAAAGAAAGCATTCTTGCGGAGTCTGATTCCACTAAAGGCAAAAAATGATAAAGCATAACATATCTCTTACGTGTGAAGTTCCATTTCTCAAGAAATGGACGGAACTCTAAAGGGATAATATCAACAGTCCGCACTCAGACAAATCGACTCATCCACCCTCGGTCGCCATCTTCTTCACCACTAGCAACAAAGGGCCTGGTGGATCGACATCGTAGAGTAGTCAGCCCTCGGTAATGCAAGGGTCGGTACAATGTGATGAGATTGCTGTGGGTGAACTCGAGCCCCGCCTTCTCCGCAAAGAATCTTATCATTAACACTATCCTCTAGAACGACGGATGGACCTGAGCCAAAGTGACCCGATATCTTTGACAGAACTCGAGCACGACTCTGTCGAGAGGGCCCAACATGAAGGGTTACGTATAAACATTCAAAAACCCCTCTCCATGGGCCATGATATCCTCTTACTGGGAAGGTACCTGCACTACCACCTTTTCTCCCCATCTGCAGTCTCTCCTGACTGCCTCGAGGTGTTTCTCTACTATTGACGGGATGAACCTCAATGCATGCTCCTGATGGCCTGGAACATAGAGATGTCTCTCTAACGTAAAGTCTCTCCTCGAGATGAAACAGCTCAAGGTTAACTCACCAAACGTCGGTGGTGTACACCGGCCGGGCGGGAAGGAGAGGCAGAACTATCCTCTTCTTGGTGAACAGATTTAGGCACAACAGCCATAACTATTTGCAACAAGAAAAAGAGGATGAAATCTCGGGCAAAGGCTTTGAACTAAAATGACAGAAGAGATGAGAGAAGGAACTCTAAAAAGAAAACTTAGCTTTGCAAACAGCAAAGCCCTCAATGAAGAAAAGGCAAACATATATAGAACAAGCATCGACTGTTCATCTAATTTGAAGGCCAATTATTTCTGACCAAGTCATTAGAACCTTTGGGGAAGTGTACCGGCGGGACCACCTCGGTCTCTTTATCTTTGAGATGATAAGAAGTTAATCCTATTGATCTTAAATGATACAAGAGTGTATAAGAGTGAGTAATACCAAATTGAAGATCTAGGAATCTAGTTTCCAACGCATTAAACCTTTTATCAATACGACATCGGAGTAGAGAGATATAGATATTTTCGCGAGACTGCACAAGCTGCTAGGTGACAAGTAGGTGGGTCACCTACTTGGTTAAATCAAAGCCCAAAAAGAGGCAATTTCGGGTTAGCCAAAGAGCCCATTAAAAGACTTATATCATGCAATATATCCCTCATTTATATTTCACAAATAACCAGACCTAAACCCCTGCAAACTTCCTCCCAAAAATTATCCACAAACCCTAATTGATTTTCCCTCTCTTTCAAGTTCAAATTGGGGGTAAACCCTAGAGTTTGAAGAACCAAGATAAGGGCTGAGTTATCCAACAAGTAAGGTGAGTTTGCTGCTCTCTTTCATCCTTTTTTTGTGCTGTAAATTCATGGTAATTCGTTTTATACTTGTAAGAACTCACGTGACAGTGATCAGAAGCCGTGAGTTCGAGTTATTCACTTGTAGCGGACTGTTTTGTGTTGCTGTTAGGCTGGGTGTTTTACTAATGTATTGTGGAGTTTTGGAGGAGGAAGGGTGTGGAGAAACACCATATAGATGTAGGGTTTTGGGCTGGTCGTTCGTCATAACATTTCCGGGTCGTTTGACACGACTACGGTGGTTGTCTTATGTATGAAGTTATTAGGTTGTGTGTGGACTGTTTTGGGAGGCTCAAGTTGATTATTATTGATGTTGTTTGGGATGTTTGGTGATTTTTTTGACTTGTGTGAAGTTACATATATAGGGGAGGTTCTGTTCGTTTCATCGTAAAATAGGTTGTGGTCGATACACAATAGTTATGACGCTTAAATGATAACGATAGTGTCGTTTCTCTTATTGTAGACTAAGGAGTCGTGACAATTGCATAGCTTGAGATTGGGGAAGTATATAAAAGGTATGCGAGGCTATTCCTTTCCTTCTTTTGCACGACTCCGATTGTACATAATGCAATGAACGAGCTTCCAAAGATACTCTACTCTTAGAAGCTAGCAGTACTTACATTGTTTCCCTTCTTATGGAACAATTGATGTTGAGGTTGCTTCTCTTATTCTTATGTTATCAATGTTGTTGGTACTTCCTGATTATTATAAGATTCTTGATGAAGAGTTAATCCTAATAACGTGTACAGAGAATATCGATCTTACGTCATTCCGAAGGGTTCAGAATATGATTCCAATGAGGCCTACATGCATTATATATATATATATATTACTCTATCGAGCCGCACTATAGTCGGCCGGGTGTGCCACCTATTGTGCAACCACTGATAAGTTGGGTTTACCGAGTCCTCTTTGAGGCCGGGTATGATATGATGATGATGATGCCCACAGAGGCGGATGTTGATACGATGATGATGATGCCCAAAGAGGCAGATGTTTTTAAAAGATTATGTATATATATGTATCATGAATTTCATGTTACTGTCTCTTAGAAGCACTCAAATGTTACAGGTTTTATCTTCTCTACTCTCTTTACATTATTGTTCATATTTATATTGACCTGCCTTACATACTCAGTACATTATTCGTACTGACGTCCTTTTATTTGTGGACACTGCATGTCGTGCTGCAGGTTCTGATAGACAAGTAGACGCAGTTCCCCCACAACAGTAGGCTTTCCCGTTCAGCGGTTATAGGCGAGATCTCTTCTCCGGACTTGTCGTGGTCTCAATATGCATTTTTGTTACAGATATTTTGTCTATGTCGGGGCCCTTTTCTGACTATGTTGCATTAATTATGCTCCTTTAGAGGCTCATTGACAGGTGTCAGCTTATGTATAGTTTGGTATGCCTTGTCTGATGATTTTTTTTGTATAGTATTTCATGGAAGCGTGGTAGCTCCTAACTTATATGTAGTTTCTTGGCAGTCTTGTTATCCCATGTTATCCATGTTCATTCCATTATCTTTCATTGTTTGGTGTTCATAATCCATATCTACCACTTATATTGATCTCATCGTCCCTTAAAGATAATAAGAAGATTAGATAAAATGTGCGTTGGTTCTCGACAAGTATGGTCCGGGTACTAGTCATAATCCTTCAGCTTGGGTCGTGACAAACTTGGTATTAGAGCAAGTCTGTCCTAGGGGTTGTCTATGAGCCGTGTCTAGTAGAGTGTTGATTATGGATGTGTAGCGCGCCACATTTATAATCAGAGACTATGTGACATATAGTGTTGTTACCGTCTTCCTAAATCTAGATCGTGCATAGAGTTGAGTCTTTAGTGTTGTATCTAATATTAACCTTGTTTTCTTTCAGCGATGACTTCGACTTGGAAGCAAGCGATTAGTAGACGGCTTGATATAGATGCGGGAGAGGGTACCAGTCAGGTGCCTCAAGCCAGAGCAGGACAAAGTGAGGCTCAGAGTGAGATGCTGTCTCATACCTCATCTACTCCGTCTCATCCAGAGGATATTCGGAGGAACCCAGCACCACCAGTTCCTCCGTCTGGCCCTACAGAGCACGATATGCGGAGTGCGGTGCAGTTGTTGACTAGCTTGGTAGCTGCTCAGGCTCAGAGGCAGAATAGCGGTGCTGCTGATAAACCGGATAGTACGAGAGTTCGTGATTTTATTAATCTAGACCCTCCAGTGTTTACTGGATCAGACCCCAAGGAGAACCCACAGACTTTTATTGACCGGGTTCATCATACACTACGAGTTATGCGTGCTACACATACAGAGGCAGTAGAGTTAGCTTCTTATCGGTTACGGGATTTAGCGGTTTTCTGGTATGATAGTTGGGAGAGATCCAGGGGTCTGAATGCCCCTCCAGCTGTGTGGAAGGAATTTTATGAGGTCTTTCTTCGTCACTATTTTCCCTTTGAGATATGACGAGCTAGACCTGATAAGTTCTTGAACATTAGACAAGGTAATATGAGTGTGCGACAGTATAGCATGCAGTTTGATTCTTTAGCAAGGTATGCTCCTCAAATGGTGGCTGAGATGAGTGATAGGGTGCATATGTTCGTGAACGGGTTGGGACCACATCTGATAAATGAGTGCACGACAGCCTCCTTGGTGGAGGGCATAGATATTTCCCATATTCAGGCTTATGCTCGACCCTAGAGGATCGTAAGCGCCATCAAAAGGCAGATAGGGAGCAGGATAGGGGCCAGCATAAGAGGGCGAGGTTTGTGGGGTATTCTCATGACTTCAGAGGTAGTGTTAGGTCCCAGTTTTTGAGGAGTTAGGCGCCGCCTGTAGCTAGTTCTCCTCCACAGTTTCAGAGGCCTCGATATGATCGATTTACCTATTCTGGTCCAGGTCAGAGTTCGCGGGCATCAGGCTCGCAATATCATAAGGATACTAGTCAGACGAGACTCCCAACACCCCGTTGTGATCAATGTGGAAAGGCCCACTTTGGACTGTTTCGTCGAGGTTTTGATGAGTGCTATTCTTACGGACAGACTGGCCATATGAAGCGGGATTGTCCTAACAGAGAAGGTGGTGGTATGGCTCAGCCAACTGGATCAGTGTCTGGTGCTTCCTCATCAGTTCGACCTCCATCACGAGGTTTTCAGCAGTCGACAAGTTGTGGTAGAGGTAGAGGTGCAGTGACTAGTTCAAGTGGTGCTCAAAATCGAACCTACGCTCTAGTAGGTCGACAGGATCTCGAGTCGTCTCAGGATGTTGTTACAGGTATATTGTCTGTGTTTTTTTATGATGTATATGCATTGATTGATCTGGGATCTACATTATCATATGTTTCACCTTTTGTGGCTAATAAGTTTGGCGTTGAACCTGAATTGACAAGTAAACCACTTGAGGTATCTACTCCGATAGGAGATTCTGTGATTGCTAGAAGGGTATATAAAGGTTGCACAGTGATGATTTGTAGTCGTCAAACCTCGGCGAATTTATTTGAATTAGAAATGGTAGATTTCGACGTGATAATGGGAATGGACTGGTTGGCCTCATGCTATGCAAATGTTGATTGTCGTACGAAGATGGTTAGGTTTCAATTTCCTAATGAACCCGTCATCTAATGGAAAGGGAACATTGCTACACCGAAAAGTAGGTTTATTTCCTATCTTAAGGCAAGGAAGATGATCTCAAAAGGGTACATTTATCATCTCGTTCGCGTTAGGGATGCGGAGACGAAGCCGCCTACTCTATAATCAATCCCCGTGGTCAATGAATTCCTAGATGTTTTCCCAGATGAACTTCCAGGCCTTCCTCCTGAAAGGGAGATTGAGTTTAGCATTGATGGATAAGGGCTTCATTAGGCCTAGCACTTCACCTTGGGGTGCGCTAGTCCTGTTCGTGCAGAAGAAATATGGGTCGTTACAGATGTGTATCGACTATCGACAGTTGAATAAATTTACTATAAAGAACAAGTATCCACTTCCAAGGATTGACGACATGTTTGACCAACTCCAGGGTGCAAAGTATTTCTCCAAGATTGACTTACGTTTAGGGTATCATCAGGTAAGGGTTAAGGAGAAGGATATTCCAAAGACGGCCTACAACACCATCAGAAGTCCGCAGCTTCCTGGGGCTAGCAGGATATTATAGGCGATTTGTAGAAGGGTTTTCCTCTGTATCAGCACCATTGACTAGGTTAACACAGAAAGCTACTAAGTTCCAATAGTCTGAAGCTTGTGAACAAAGTTTTCAGGAGTTAAAGAATCGATTGACATCTGCGCCAGTAATCACTCTCCCAGAAGGAACAGAAGGTTATGTGGTATATTGTGATGCCTCAGGTATAGGTTTGGGGTGCGTATTGATGCAACATAGGAAGGTGATTGCTTATGCATCAAGACAATTGAAGAAACATGAAAAGAACTACCCGACCCATGATTTGGAATTGGCTGCAGTAATATATACTTTGAAGATATGGCGGCACTACTTATACGACGTCCATGTTGACATCTACACAGATCACAAGAGTTTACAATAAATCTTCAAGCAGAAGGAGTTGAATTTGAGGTTGCGTAGGTGGCTTGAATTACTGAAAGATTACGATGTCGAGATATTGTACCATCCCGGTAAAGACAATGATGTGGTAGACACTCTCAGTCGTAAGTCAATGGGAAGCTTAGTACACATTGAGGCAATTAGACAGGGGTTGACTAATGAGCTTCATCAGCTAGCGAATATGATAATTAGATTGTTAGACTCTGATGAAGGAGGGGTTACTGTACAGAATACATCATAATCATCTTTGGTAGCCGAGGTAAAAGCACGGTAATATGAATATCCTACCTTAGTACGATTGAGAGAGAGCATTCAACAGTGTAAAATTACGGCTTTTGAGATCGGAGCAGATGGGGCACTGAGATACCAATGTCGATTATGTGTGCCTGATGTGGCAGGGTTGAGAGAGAAGATTATGATTGAGATTCATCAATCTCGATATTCCATCCATCCCGGCTAGACAAAGATGTATCATGATGTTAAGGAGCAGTATTGGTGGGATAACATGAAGAAGTCTATTGCAGAATTTGTAGCCCAGTGTCCTAATTGTCAACAAGTAAAAATCGAACATCAGAAACCTAGTGGATTGCTTTAGAATATAGAGATTCCGACCTGGAAATGAGAGGTGATTAATATGGACTTCATTATTGGATTGCCTTGCTCTTATCATAAGTTTGACTCCATATGGGTGATAGTTGATCGACTTACAAAATGTGCCCATTTTCTTCCAGTTAAGACAACTTACACAACGAAAGATTATGCAAAGTTGTATATCAAGGAGATTGTTAGGCTTCATGGTGTACCGATATCTATTATATCAGACCGAGGAGCGCAATTTGCGGCTAATTTTTGGAGGTCTTTTCAGAAGGGTTTAGGCACACAAGCGAATCTCAACACTGCATTCCATCCATAGACTAACGGATAGGACGAACGTACCATTCAAACACTTGAAGATATGCTACGAGCATGTGTTCTGGATTTCAAGGGGAATTGGGATGACCAACTTCCACTCATAGAATTTGCTTATAATAATAGGTATCATTCCAGTATTAAAATGGCCCCGTACGAGGCACTATACGGGAGGAGATATAGATCACCACTTGGATGGTTCGAAGTCGGTGAAATAGAACTATATGGGCCATATTTGATTCACCAAGCCATTGAGAAGGTGAAACGGATACAATAGCGGCTAAGTACGGCACAAAGCAGGCAAAAGTATTATTCTGATGTCCTACGTCGTGATTTGGAGTTCGAGGTTGGTGATTGGGTTTTCCTGAGGATCTCGCCGATAAAGGGAGTTATGCGTTTTGGGAAGAAGGGTGAGCTGATTCAACGGTATATCGGTCCGTAAAAAATTCTTCGACGAATTGGACAGGTTGCTTATGAGTTAGAATTTCCATCCGAATTTGAATTTTTCCACCCGATATTCCATGTATCTATGTTTAGGAAATGTATTGGAGACCTTTCTCGAGTCGTCCCTATCAAAGATGTACAAGTTACAGAGGATCTATCATATGAAGAAGTGCTAGTAGCTATATTAGATCGACAAGTCCGCAAGCTAAGAACAAAGGATATAGCTTCCGTCAAAGTATTGTGGAGGAACAAGAACAGGGAAGAAATTACTTGGGAAGCAGAAGAGAAGATGAAGTCTAAATACCCTTACTTGTTCCAGATTCATGATAAAAAGGATGCTGAGGGGACGCAGGATGCATTAGAAGGTGAAACAACTCTATGAGGTAAGCAATAGCTTGAGAGTACTCTTCCTTAATACACAATGGTGATATGCAGATAGTGTACATATCCATAATGCTTTGCGTAGCCATGCAAGGCAATACATTGGGTTTAACTTCTTGTAAGTTTGTCTAGTATCCATTTTATAGGGGAAAACTGGGCCGGAAATTTCCGTTGGAATCCACGATGAGTTAGGCTCCCCCTAAACACTTACATTCGAGGACGAATGCTCCTAAGGGGGGAGGGTGTTACAACCCATATTCATGTACATTGGATCATGCCATAAGTTAATCACGTAAACATGAGAAGAGATTATCATTGAGATGATAAGAAGTTAATCCTATTGATCTTAAATGATACAAGAGTGTATAAGAGTGATTAACACGTATTAGAAGTTAAATTAATCAAGGATGTTGTAACTCGTATTTTTGTGTAAACCTAGGGGTGCTTGATATTCTCAAGAGGTCGTGTTTTAAGGTATTTTAATAATATAATATACGTATTCATAGTCTTGAAGTCAAACGAGTTATGAAACAAAAGTCGACAAGCGTTGTCGCAACTTAGGTTCATAGTTTTACTTAAACTTTAGGTCAAATGTTATTAATCTTTTCTCCCAATATACTTGGAGTTACAGAGTGATCTACCCACCAAATTGAATATCTATGAGTCTAGTTTCCAACGCATTAAACCTTTTATCAATACGACATCGGAGTAGGGAGATACAGATATGTTCGCGAGACTGCACAAGCTGCTAGGTGACAAGTAGGTGGGTCACCTACTTGGTTAAATGATAGCCCAAAAGGAGGCAATTTCGGGTCGGCCAAAGAGCCCATTAAAAGGCTTATGTCCTGCAATATATACCTCATTTATATTTCACAAATAACCCGACCTAAACCCCTACAAACTTCCTCCCAAAAATGATCCACAAACCCTAATTGATTTTCCCTCTCTTTCAAGTTCAAATTGGGGGTAAACCCTAGAGTTTGAAGAACCAAGATAAGGGCTGAGTTATCCAACAATTAATGTGAGTTTACTGCTCTCTTTCATCCATTTTTTGTGCTGTAAATTCATAGTAATTCGTTTTATACTTGTAAGAACTCACGGGACGGTGATCGGAAGCCGTGAGTTCGAGTTATTCACTTGTAGCTGACTGTTTTGCGGACTGTTTTGTGTTGCTGTTGGGCTGGGTGTTTTACTACTGTATTGTGTAGTTTTAGAGGAGGAAGGTGTGGAGAAACACCATATATATGTAGGGTTGTGGGCTGGTCGTTCGTCGTAACATTTCCGGGTTGTTTGACACGACAACGGTAGTCGTCTTATGTATGAAGTTATTAGGTTGTGTGTGGACTGTTTATGGAGTCTCAATTTGATTATTATTGATGTTTTTTGGGATGTTTGGTGATTGGTTTGACTTGTGTGAAGTCATATATATAGGGGAGGTGATGTCTGTTTCATTGTAAAATAGGTTGTGGTCGATACACAATAGTTATGACGCTTAAATGATAATGATAGTGTCGTTTCTCTTATTGTAGACTAAGGAGTCGTGACAATTGCATAGCTTGAGATTGGGGCAGTATATAAAAGGTATGCGAGGCTATTCCTTTCCTTCTTTTGCACGACTCCGATTGTACATAATGCAATGAACGAGCTTCCAAAGATACTCTACTCTTAGAAGCTAGCAGTACTTACATTGTTTCCCTTCTTATGGAACAATTGATGTTGAGGTTGCTTCTCTTATTCTTATGTTATCAATGTTTTTGGTACTTCCTGATTATTATAAGATTCCTGATGAAGAGTTAATCCTAATAACGTGTACGGAGAATATTGACCTTACGTCACTCCGAAGAGTTCAGAATATGATTCCAATGAGTCCTACATGCATTATATACATGTATATGTATATATATATATATATACATATATATATATATATATATATATATATATATATATATATATATATATATATACACTCTACCGAGCCGCGCTATAGTCGGACGGGTGTGGAACCTATTGTGCAACCACTGATCAATTTTGTTTATCGAGTCCTCTTTGAGGCCAGGTATGATATGATGATGATGATGCCCACAGAGGCGGATGTTGATATGATGCCCACAGAGGCGGATGTTTTTAAAAGATTATTATATATATGTATCATGCATTTCATGTTACTGTCTCTTAGAAGCACTCAGTTGTTACAGGTTGTATCTTCTCTACCTCTCTTTACGTTATTGTTCATATTTATATTGACCTGCCTTACATACTCAGTACATTATTCGTACTGACGTCCTTTTATTTGTGAACGCTGCATGTCGTGCTGCAGGTCCTGATAGACAAGTAGATGCAGTTCCCCCACAACAGTAGGCTTTCCTATTCAGCGGTTATAGGCGAGATCCCTTCTCCGGACTTGTCGTGGTCTTGGTATGCATTTTTGTTATAGATATTATGGGTATGTCGGGGCCCTGTTCTGATTATGTTGCATTACTTATGCTCTTTTAGAGGCTCATAGACAGGTGTCGGCTTATGTATAGTTTGGTATGCCTTGTCGGATGATTTTTGTTGTATAGTCTTTCATGGAAGCGTGGTAGCTCCTAACTTATATGTAGTTTCTTGTCAGTCTTGTTATCCCATGTTATCCATGTTCATTCCATTATCTTTCATTTTTTGGTGTTCATAATCTATATCTACCACTTATATTGATCTCGTCGGCCCTTAAAGATAATAAGAAGATTAGATAAAATGTACGTTGGTGCTCGGCAAGTATGGCCCGGGTACTAGTCATGATCCTCCAGTTTGGGTCGTGACACATGTCATATGAATGACGCTGTAATACAGCGTTTGAGGGATCAAGGTCCACGTATCAACCTAGCCTCGAGAAGGTGCCCAATCTCGAGGATCTCCGTTAGTGCAAGTATGGGCTCTAAAGAGCTGAAATCAAAATTCGAAGATTAACTTTCCATAAACACTAAAAGCAAAATTTGAAGATATGAAACAAAGAAATCTTTGCATTTCCAAAAATATATTTACAAGGGTATTTTACACAGCTCCCCCGAGGAGCCCGTATACAAAAAAGAAAAAGGAAAAAATAGAAAATCTACTCTTCGCCCTCACTACTGTCTGAGTCGCTTCCAGAGGACCCAAAATCTTAATTCGGGTCGTGATGGCGCCCAACGACGGGGTTAGGCAAGCCAACACAAACTACATTAAGTGTTACCCTTCCCATTTTGATTAAACAAGTCAATAATTACCAATTTTTAAACAGCTAACCTGGTACTAGCCTTGAGTTGCAGGAACAACCATAGTAAATACAAGGCCGAAATAAAACATATACATAGCTATACAACCCAAAACCCAAAATATACATACACTACGCGTGTGTGCCAGGAACTAGTGTCACGAGTGTCATGGGCAACTACTGAATATACAATGACTACAATATATACAGAGTCTCATTCTGAGTGAAATGGAAAGAGAATATAACAAAAGAACTCCAGGGTGCTGCTAGGAAGTCGCCGGGAAAGCAGCTCACCGTGAAGTATGACCACGCTATCAATATCTAGCACCGGCCTGATAATCAGACGTACCAGCCTCCGGACCTGTACAGTCAAGTACAGAAAAGAAAAGAAAGTGCAGCATGAGTACATATTAAATAAATATGTACCCAGTGAGTATCCCGCCTAAACTCGAAGAAGTAGTGACGAGAGGTCGACTCGATACTCACTAAGGTCCAACAGTAATAACATATGATAGAATATAACGAAATATAGTTGGCATGTCAGGGAAATAAGCAACAAGTATATATATAAAGAGCAGAAATCCAAACATTTGCTGAACTAAACAATAACTTTCAAGGGTAAAACCACCGAATGAAACAATAATCACAAATTCTTAGATTCGCCGTGGCGTACGGCCCGCTCCCATAAGGTACCTTCTAAACTCGCCGTGGCGTAAGGCCCGATCCCATATTCATTTCAATTTCTTTTCAACACTGTCGTGGCGTACGGCCCGATCCCATATTCATTTCAATTTCCTTTCAACACTGTCGTGGCGTACGGCTCGATCCCATATTCATTTCAATTTCTTTTCAACACTGCCGTAGCGTACGGCCCGATCCCATATTCATTTCATTACTTACTCTCCACAACAAATTCCTCGCCATTCAACAATTTTTCCATAAAGCCTCAGAGAACTAACACTATGCAAAACATAATTTCATAGTACATATGGCGTCACAATAAATCATATAAAGCATTGCAAGAAACATATCAGGCATTACGAGAAAAACATATAAGGCATGATGTGGGCCTAACTACCCGGACATAACAATAATAGCCGCTACGTACGGACTCTCGTCACTTGGCACGTACGTAGCCCCCAAACAATTTACACATGGCATATACATCACCTATGGGGACAATTCCATCTTACAAGGTTAGAAAGGAGACTCACATCGTGTCAAATCTACCCCTCGGACCACGATTGCGCCCGAAACTCCGAACTCTACACCTGAGGACTCGCAACTAACCAAAAGGTGTACAATAACATCAATGCATGCACAATGTGATAAATTATCTTAGCTATTCAATAAAGTCGCCATTCTTGAAGAATTTCCAAATTCCAACCCTGGTCCCGCATGATCAAATTTCGAAAATTCTCGAAGGGATCACTCACCCATAGCCTAAGGATCATTAATGTGTGATTTCTACTTAAATTCATGGCGAAAACGGTAAATCACAAAATCCTCAAGAACCCTAAAATTACTACCTAATTCTATGATTTAGTAGTGAATTTATCTAGGAATTAATGTTAAAGCTAGAAGATTATGGGGTTTAACTTACCTCTTACAGTGGGTGGTCGTGGGAGGTGCTGCCCAAACTTGAATGCGCTCTAATGGAGGTTTATGGTGGGTAAAAAAAAGAAAACCCGTAATTTGGACATTTAAAAGGGGCTGGCAATAGTGATTTCCGCACCTGCGACCTTGGGACCGCAGGTGCAGTCCCGCACCTGCGAGAAAATCACCGCCCGTATGGAAAAAGGGCCTGGGACCCTGGCATCGCATCTGCGGAGAAGGAGTCCGCATCAGCGGTCCCGCTCCTGCGGAAGAAAGGGTCGCGCCTGCGATGGGGGTCGCACCTGCGAAGGCTGGGCCGTAGGTGCGCACTCGCACCTGCGACTGAGAGACCGCAGGTGCGGTCACGCCAGAAGCAGCCACACCAGCAGTGGATTTTGCTGGTTTTTGGTCCCGTGCGGGGTCCGGGAAGCACCTGGGCCCACCCGAGCCCGCGTCCAAATATACCAACAAGTCTGTATTCATGATACGGACTTGCTCGAACTCCCGGGACATGGAAAACAACAACGAAACTCAAACATTCAACCCAAAACCAAATTGAATCAAAACTTAAGAACTTGAAACTCTAGAATTCACTTCAAGGCGCCGAACCGGCCTAAACTACTCGGAATGACTTCAAATTTTGCAGACAAGTCATAAATGACACAAAGGAACTGTTCCCGATCTCTGAATTTCATTCAGACCTCGGGAACATAAAATCACATTCCAATCCAAATTTCAAATTCTATGAGATTTCTTAAAACTTCATTAACTCGAATTTTCTCATTTTGATCCGAAACCCATCAAATCAAGTCTGTTTCTTACCAAATTTCACATATAACTTAAATAACACATATTGAACCTGTTCCGGGATCCGAAATCATAATACGGGCCCGACAACACAGGTTTCACATCAAGGTTCATTTTCATAAGCCTTTAATATTTCCATAAATCAATTTTCTTTAAAAATTTATTTCTCGGACTTGGGTCCTCGGAATTCGATTCCGGGCATACACCCAAGTCCCACAATTTCCTACGGACCGTCCGGGACCGTCAGATCACGGATTCGGGTCCGTTTACCAAAAATGTTGACCAAAGTCAACTTTATGCAATTAATTATCATAAGTTAAACTCTTAATCAAGTTTTTCCCATAAAGGCTTCGCGGCTACGCGCCGGGGCTACGCACGCACATCGAGGTGAGATTAACAGAGCTTTCGGGGCCTCGGAACATAGTCAAAATTAGATTCACATAAGATGACCCCTTTTTGGGTCATCACAATCTCCCCCTCTATAACAAACGTTCGTCCTCGAACGGACGTAGAATGGTACCTGAGGTGCCGAATAGTTGTGGATACCTACTCCGCATGTCCTCCTCGGACTCCCAGGTCGCTCATCGACTGGTTGGCCCCTCCACTGGACCTTTACGACAGAAATTCTCTTAGACCTCAACTGGCGGTCCTGCCTATCAATAAAAGCAACTGGCTCCTCCTCGAAGCCCAACTTCTCATCTAACTGAATAGTGCTGAAATCAATCACGTGAGAGAAATCGACATGATATCTCCGAAGCATGGATACATGAAATATCGGATGAACTCTCGATAAGGCGGGAGGTAAAGCGAGCTCATAAGCAACCTCCCCGACTCGCCTCAACACCTCGAAAGGGCCTATAAACCTGGGGCTCAGCTTGCCCTTCTTCCCGAATCTCATAACGCCCTTCATCAGCTAAATCTTCAACATAACCTTATCTCCCTCCATAAATGCCACATCACGCGCCCGCAGATTCACGTAGCTCTTCTGCCTAGACTGTGTTGTACGAAGCCTTTCCTGAATAATCTTCACCTTTTCCAAGGCATCTCTCACCATGTCAGTACCATATAGCTTGGCCTCGTCAGGCTCAAACCACCCAATCGGAGAACGACATCGCCGACCATATAAAGCCTCGAATGGAGCCATCTCGATGCTGGACTGATAACTGTTTTTGTATGCAAACTCTGCCAAAGGGAAGAACTGGTCCCATTGACCGTCAAAATCAATCACACAAGCCCTGAGCATATCCTCCAAAATCTGAACTGTACGCTCCGACTGACCATGAGTCTGAGGGTGAAATGCTGAGCTGAGATCTATCTGAGTGCCCATATTTCTGTGCAACGCTCTCCAGAAGTGCGAGGTGAACTGAGGACCTCGATCTGATATAATGGACACCGGCACACCGTGCAACCGGACTATCTCTCGAACGTAAATCTGGGCCAGTAGAAGTAGTTTAAAGTGCTGATTCTTCCTCCAAGGCTCTGGCTTTCTCAGTCTGAGTGGAGAGATCAACATCTTTGGCATTCGCTTCCTCGAAGGCTTGCCTCCTAGATTTCAAGAGAGAATGAGCAACGGCTCGAGCTAGTTTTAGCTCGGCCTTCTCGGATATCTCCCTAGCCCGATCGTTAGCGGAAAAAACATCCCTTTTATACGAAGATACATATTGATCGGCCTCATACTTGGCCTGAGATAATGCAGTGGCCTCCTTCTGAGCACTTCGAAGAAGACCCTGGGTCAAGGCCAACTCTCCTCAAAGAATGTCTCTCTCCGAGGCCACGGCGTCATTCTGCCCTTTCAGCTCGAGGATCTCAGCTTCCTTGGCTGCGACATCCTCCTGAAGTTGCCTCACTAGGGCATCCTTTTGCCCAATCTACAAATACCAAGTTGAGCTAATTAGCTCAAAGTTATGACAATAAAAGATGAGTTCATCAAAGCTAGATTACCTGCCCAGTGAGGTCGGCCCTCTCTAGGAGCACCTTCTCTGAGCGTTCCTGGAGGTCAACCAGCGCGTCCTCTTTTCGGTCATGCTGATCCTTTAGCTCGTTTAGCTCCGATGTAAGCTTCTAGAGCTCCTCCTCACGTCAAGAGAGCTCATCATATAGCTTGGAGAAAGCTTGGTCATACAATTTCTTGATCTACAACACAAAGGAAGAAAGTTAGAAAAGAAAGAGTAAAATTTTGAAGCACAAATAGTATATCAAGAAGATCGCCTACTTTTGAAGCCCTCTCAGCCTCCTCGAGAGCGACTGGGGCATCGAGATCGGTCTCCCCCTCAACGCCTTCAAAGTAATCTCTGAATGTGTCGTCCTCTCCCCGAGAGGTACCCACATCGGTAGCACCCCAGCTCTGGGCATTCCTTATCTCCCTTGGATAAAATGACGGGCCCAATTGAAAGCCGCTTCCAGCATCAACTTCCATCGGGACTTCTTCTTGCCCCAAACAATTTCAGAATCAGGCCCTCCGAACTCATCAAAATGGAGTGTACCATGTCCAACGAGTGGCTCGGGGACCGTGCCTAAACCCTCATCGAGGGTCTCTTCAGCGCGAGGTAGGTCCACATTGGCCACCTCCGACTCAGCAGCTTTCCGCCAGCATTATTCGAAGTGTCAACGCTTCATCCTACCCTTTGTACCAAAGGGCGACAGTCATCATCATCTTCGCCTTCGATATGAAAACTTGCTGCAGTAGTCGAAGTCAAGACCGTGGCATCGGTCTTAGGCTTTCAGAACTTGGGTTTCTTTGATTTTGGAGACTCAATCGGCGTCTCCTTATTTCTCTTCTTACCCTTGTCGGGTTTCGAGGCCTCTTCTTCACTAGGAGCAGGCGGTCTCCTAGAAACTGACTCCCCGAGACCTGCACAAGCACGAGATATCATCATTCTGCTATAAAGATTACTCATAAGAAATTTGGTAACAACAACAATAAGGGCTTACCGTGGTTCTTTCGCTTGCTAACGAGTTTTGGCCAAATCGCGCCAAACGCGTTTGCCATATAGAAAAGTAGAGTCTAAGAGTTTGATCCATCCCAGGAGGTCGTGGACCAAGCCGGGGAACCAAACACTGGCGTCACAATCAAAGAAAAATCAATCAAAAAGAAGAAGGTCAGATCGGAAGAAGAAAGATATTGATAAAGCATACTCAATGTGGGGATACTTACGCTTCATGTTCTATTCCTCCGGGAATGGCATCGTATCAGCAGGGATGATGTCTGAGGTCGTATCAACAGGGATGATTCCTTGGCAAATCGATGGTGTATCTTGATTAAAAGCCCTCAGTAGAGACGAGGGCTATACCACCTGACCAGGTGGTCGAGGGTGAAAGTCATTCCCTCAACTATGTTGGAGAGGTATCGAATCATGTGTACAATCCTCCAGAAAGAGGGATAAATCTGACTGAGTGTCACCCGGTATTGGCGATAGAAGTCGAGAATCACCGGATCTATCGGTGGAGAAGAAGAATCTACGGGGCCTAGAGTAAAAGGGTAAGTGTATACGCTGAGGAAACCAGCTTTATGTGTGACTATGCTTTCCTCAGCTTTGAGGATTTCTACTTGCACCGCCTCCCCCAGTGGTAGTCTATCTTTACTTTCTTTGTATCGATCACCACACTGATATACCGAGACATGGGCTCGCATCGGCCCAGTGTAGAAGCAGGTTTCTCGATGGTAAAATCGGAGACAGTGTCAAAAGGACCAGGAATGCACTGCTCGATGCTAGGAGGTGTTTTTGATTTTCCCTTAGACGGGCGTGATGAAGAAGTGGTTCCCTCTTTTTGGGGTACCATTTTGGAAGAAAACGCATGAAGAAGATGAATGCGGAAACCTGTGAGCTAAGAAGATTTGAACATGTTGTAAAAGTGTGAATGGCAAGCAGTTGAAGTATTTATAGAAGAAGTTTGGGTAATGTTTGAGAAGCGGAAAGGTCGATCCAATAGCGGTTCATGGGCTTATCGATAATCGTGCTGACAACGACCTCTACGCAGCCTTTGATTCATGTTATTTAATGCTCTAACGGGGCTGGCGTCATGATGGGAGTATCGAAGAGGCAAGAATTCAAGACCGTTTCTTATCTTTTCATTCTAATAAACGCGGGGACTATCTATATACGGCTAAAATTGGAGAGTCCGATTTTATGATCATTATGGCATTCTATAGCCCGTCTTTAGAAGGCTCGAGGCACAACTCGAGGTTCGACCCCGAGAGAGAATATCTAGGATTCCCTACGCTCGACCTTGGGGCAGTGTAAATCAATGACCATCATGGACAAGCGGAAAATTCCCACAAGGCACGTGGTTAGAGTTGACCAGGTCTGCAAGAATAGTACAAGTTCGTACCGTGACATTAAATAGTTATACTAGCTGTATATATTTGTAATAATTGCACGTGTACTATGTTGGGATTTCCCCCTCCTATATAATGGGGACCCTTGTCATTTTGTAAGATACATAATATTCAATACAAAGCACAAGAACACTCTCTTCTCTCTAACTAAAACATACTCCATTGTTGTTCTATTGAGTTTTTGCTTACATTTATTGTATTTCATTGATCGTTCTTCATTTATTACTCATTATTGATCATAAAAGGCCACCTTCGAGTCCCTCTTAACTGTTATTCGTTCATCGATAATCGCCAACTAAGCACACTAGTTCGACCTCGAGGCCCAACCTTGGTTAGCTCGAGATCCCGTCCTATAGCTGTTCGGTTTGCATAACACCATTATCGTTTACTCTTATCTCAATTCTCCAACTCACACTTAGCATCTATTTCCTAACAATCAATAATAAAATAAATCACATATTTTTAGAACCACAAAATCAAATATAATTGTAATTACCATTTTCAAAGTAAACAAAATGCCAATAAAAATAGAAATCATATTTCAAACAGTAGTAACGATAAGGGAAACACAAATGGCAACGAGAAAGAACCAAGTACTTAAAGAACAACATAGTTGGGGTACAAATGAAGTATAAATGTACTTGATTAGGAAAAACAATGTCAACTCAACCAATCAAGTCATATCTAATACACAATTTCTATAATCCCACTTCTCAAAATCTCATATCATAAATCACAACTTCCAGACCTTTAACACACATGGCACCTTGTGCCCACATAAACCATCTCACTTCGCATGGAAAGATCCACATGCGACTCAGTACATAATATCCATGACAAATGCTAATTAGGATGTTCATGAGACTTCATGTATATATTGAAAATTAAAGCTACAACTTCTGAACCAAGTAGAAAATCAATGAGAAAATGAGTTTATTTTGGAAATTATTTGGGTAATGAAAATAACCTTTTCAAATAAATACAACACCGGATAAGCTACTGAATTTAATATTAAATTTATTAAATTACAATAAATAAAAGTTCCTTATTAAGTAAAATAAAAATCTCAGACAGACCGAGGAGATTAAGTTGAGAAATCAATTGAAGTAAAACATGAAAACTGTTAGAAATGGTAAGTACCGAAATAACGACGAGTTTTAAAAAGTCACACGAGGTAGCATAATATTAATTCTTTTATCTAAAAACACTATAATACTAACAACTCAACAGTACAGGAGGTAATGACTCAACGTAGTAATTTCACCTTGAAAATCAATTTACCAAAATAATAGTATTTAGAAAAGAACCTAGGAAATGATGGCAAGGCGATAAGTCAATGATAATAATTCAATCCTCGAAAAACATTGAAGAACCTGAAATATAAATTCTTAGAGTCTCGTACGACAGACCGAAGACAATGCAATAAAACAGGAAATACAAAACACAAAATCTCCCACCATATAATATCAATATCAAAATTCACCCTTATTCCACCATATCAATTCACCCTTATTCCACCTGTTGCGGCATGTAACCCAATCCCACCATACAATATCAATATCACAATATAAATATCCTCCCTCATTTCACCACCTCCCTTATTTTACTATTGCGACATGCAACCTGATCCCCCTTACAATAATTTGAATCAACAACAACAATTCCATAACTCCATTTTCAAGAATTTCTACAATCAAGGGTATCAATACACAACAAAAAAGGAACCACATAAAACCTGGAGGAACACCACAAACTTTACAAAAATGACAGGGCAAGTAAGGTACGTGATACTAAGTATGCAATCATAACAATTAGGACAGGTCGCAGATAAGTACAAGACATAGGAGAAACTCAATCCGAGGTCAAATGCTTAAAGTCAAATCTTGGTAAATTCTTCTAACGTCGAGCTTCTCAAATGAGATTCACTCCTAAAAATCCTATCTGAACTTCTAAAAAACCCAAACAGATGATGCTCGCAAGTCATAATACAGTGTGTGAAACTACTGGTGACCTCAAATTGTCGAGCGAGACGCAATTGCTTAAAATTACCAATCGGTTCGTTACATTGGCAAAGGGGTTCGTCAGGCCGAGTGTATTGCCTTGGGGGTGCACCTATTTTATTTGTGAAGAAGAAATATAAGACCATGCAGATGTGCATTGACTATCGCCGGTTAAACAAATTTACCATCAAGAACAAGTACTCGATGCCACAGATTGATGAATTATTTGATCAATTGCAGAGTTCCAGGGTGTTCTCCAAGATCGATTTGAGATCAGGGTACCATCAGTTGAAGATTCGGGATTCGGATGTTCCAACGTATGCTTTCCGAAATAGATATGACCATTATCAGTTTCTAGTGATGTCTTTCGGTTTGACTAACGCCCCATCAACGTTTATGGATTTTATGAACAGGGTGTTCAGGCCATATATTGATTTGTTTGTCATTGTCTTCATTGATGACATTTTGATCTACTCGCGCATCATGGAGGAGCACGGGCAACATTTGAGAGTGGTGCTTTAGACCTCGCGAGAATAGAAGCTATATGCTAAGTTCTCCAAGTGTGAGTTTTGGTTAGATTCTGTTGCATTCTTGGAGCATGTTATATCAGGAAAGGGTATTAAGGTGGATCCCAAGAAGATCGAGGCAGTTCAGATTTGGCCTCTCTTACCACGACGACAGAGATCATGAGTTTCTTGGGGTTAGCAGGTTATTATCGTCGGTTTGTGGAGGGATCTTCATCTATTTCATCACCTTTGACATGAATAACCCATAAGGGTTCTCCATTCTATTGGTCTGATGATTGTGAGGCGAGCTTTCAGAAACTCAAGACAACTTTGACTACGACATCAGTCCTAGTGTTATGGGATGTATACTGTGTATTGCGACACTTCACGCGTTAGTTTGGGTTGTGTATTGATGCAGGGGGAGAGTTATGCATATGTTTCACGTCAAATGAATTCCCATAAGAAGAATTATCTTGTACACGATTTGGAGTTGGACGCTATTGTTCATGCTCTTAAGATATGGGGGCACTATCTTTATGGGGTGTATTGTGAGGTTTACACTGATCATTGCAGCTTGCAGCATTTGTTCAAACAAAGGGATGTTAATTTGAGGCAGTGCAGGTGGCTTGAGTTACTAAAGGGATATGATATTACCATTCTTTACCATCCGGGCAAGGCAAATGTAGTTGCAAATGCCTTGAAAAGAAAGGCGAAGAGTATGGGTATCTTGGCAGTCGTTTTAGCAGAGGAGAGATAATTAACTTTGGACATTCAGTCCTTGGCTAACAGACTTGTGAGTTTGGATATTTCATAGCCCAACCGAGTTTGTTCATGCGTCGTTTCCCAGTCTTCACTATTGGAGCAGATCAAGGCTCGTTAGTTTGATGATTTGCACTTGTTGATTCTCAGAGAAATGATACTACTGGGTGGTGCCAAGGAGGTTACTATCCGCGAGGATGGTTTTCTGTGAATCCATGGTCGCCTATGTGTTCCTAATGTCGATAGATTGAGGGAGAGGATTCTAGAGGAGGCATATGATTTATGGTATTCTATTCATCCAGGTGCTACGAAGATGTATCACGACCTGAAGCAACATTATTGGTGGCGGCGAATGAAGAAGGACATAGTTGGGTATGTTGCGAGGTGTCTAAATTGCCAGTAGGTTAAGTATGAGCACCAGAGGCCAGGTGGCCTACTACAGTAGATGACTATACCTGAGTGGAAATGGGAGCATATTACTATGGACTTCGTAGTTGGGTTGTCGCGGACTTTGCGGAAGTTTGATGCAGTTTAGGTCATTGTCGACAGGATGACCAAGTTGGCACACTTCATTCTGGTTATGACAATGTATACTTCAGAAAGGTTGGCCTAGATTTATATTTAGGAGATAGTTCGGCTTTATGGTGTGCCTTTTTCCATCATACTAGATAGAGGCCCTCAGTTTACTTCACATTTCTGGAGAGCAGTATAGAGTGAGTTGGGGACTCGTGTATAGCTAATCATAACCTTTCATCCACAGACCGACGGTCAGTCGGAGCGGACAATTCAGATCTTGGAGGATATGCTTAGAGCATGTGTGATTAACTTCGGAGGGCAGTGGGATCTATTCTTGCCTTTGGTCGAGTTTGCTTACAATAGCAGTTATCAGTCCAACATCGATATGACTCTATTTGAGGCTTTATATGGTTGTCGATGTCGTTCTCCCATCGGATGGTTCGATCTTGGCGAGGCTAAGTCATATGGTACTGATTTGGTAAAGGACTCCTTGGAAAAGGTAAAGTTGATTCATGAGCGACTTCGCACAGCACAAAAAAGACAAAAGAGTTACACGGATTAGAGGGCACGTGACTTATCATTTATGGTGGACGAGGAGGGTCTCTTTAAAGTCTTGCTGATGAAGGGGATCATGAGTTTCGGGAAGAAGGGCAAGCAGAGACCAAGGTTTATAGGTCCATTTGAGGTGTTGAGACGAGTTGGGGAGGTTTCTTATGAGCTTGCCTTGCCTCCCAGTATATCAGGAGTTCATCCAGTTTTCCACGTGTCTGTGCTCCATAGGTAACATGCTGACAGGTCGCATGTGTTAGAATTCAGCATGGTTGAGCTAGATGAGAGCTTAGGTTATGAGGAGGAGCTAATATCCATTTCTGACAGGCAGGTTCGCCAGTTGAGGTTCAAGAAGTTTTCTCTGGTAAAAGTTCAATTGAGGGGCCAACTAGTCAAAGAGGCGACTTAGGAGGCCGAGAAGGACATGCAGAGCAAATATCCACAGTTATTCAGCACTCCAGATATGATTCTAGACCCGTTTGAGGACAAACAATTGTTTAAAAGGTGGAGAATGTAACGACCCCACCGGTCGTTTTGCTTTCTGGAACCTCGTTCCCCTAAATAAGACTCCCCGTATGTGCTCTTACTGTTTTATGACTTACGGGGATGGTTAGTTCGAGATTTGGAAGGGTTCGGGTTGAAATCAGAACACTTGGTTCCTTAGTTTGGCCATAAAAGGATAAGTTTGACCTTAGTCAACATTTTGAGTAAATGCCTCGGAATCGGGATTTGACGGTTCCAATAGGTTCGTATGATGATTTCGTACTTGGGCGTATGTTCGGATCGGGTTTTGGATGACACAGGAATGTTTCGGTGCCCACTATTTAAAGTTGGCATTTTGGGTAAATTTCATAAGTTTGGGTTGAAGTGGATTTGTACGTTATAGATATCTGTTTGGGATTTTGAGCCTGGGTATAGCTCCGTACTGTGATTCTGGACTTAGGAGTGTGTCCGAATGTGGATTTGGAGGTTCCGTAGGTCGTTTCGGGGTTGTTTGGCGAAAGTGGAAATTTGAAGGTTTTTGGGAAGTTTGACCGGGAGTGGAGCTTTTGATATCGGGTTTTGATTCATTTCAGAAGTTGGATAGCTCCGTAATGTCATTTATTACTTGCATGCAAAATTTGGCGTCGTTCTGAGTTGATTTGATAGCAATCATGAGTTAATACATGTGTTTTGGCGTCCGATTCAAGATTTTAGATGTTATTTCGGTGTTGCGATCGCGTGAGCAAGTTCGTATGATGTTTTTAGACTTGTATGAACGTTTGGTGTGGAGCCCCGAAGGCTCGGGTGGGTTTCGGACCCGTCCAGAGGGGTGGAAGGACTTTAATTATTCTAGTTTTCTAGGCTGGTGTTGCATGTCTCGCAAATGCGAAGTTTTGTTCGCATTTGCAAAATTGGGAAGGCCCTGAGGATTTCCATTTGCGAAGATCCTACCGCTTTTGCAAACTGCCCCTCTTCGCATTTGCGACTATGGAAGAGATGGACAACCATCACATTTGTGACTTCACATTTGTGAACAAGGTGTCGCAAATGCGACACCTGTGGCCTGTGCAACAACTTCTATTGCGGGACTTAGATTTATTTCCCTCATTTCTCACTTGGTCTTAGACGATTTTGAGATAATGTTTGAGAGGGGTTCCATCCACATTAAGAGATAAGTGATCCCTATCAATTCTTTAGCTAATTACATGAATCATAAGTAGATTTAACATGGAAAATGGTGGGATTTATGGGACTTTTGAGGAAAAACCTAGGGTTTTGAAAAAAAAGGGATTTAACCACAAAAATGATTATATAATGGAGTGAAAATTATATATTTGAGTTCGTCGGGCTATGAGTAACATTTATCTTCAAAAATTTCCGGAATCCGGGCACGTGGGACCGGGGGTAAATTTTAGGAATTCTTCAATTAGGGCTAGGAAACCACTTTAATAGTTAGGATATGAACTTTTGAACATGTATTGATTATTTTATATAACATTTGACTAGTTTAGAGTCATTTGGCACCGAGTTGAGGATTTAAAGCACAATTGTAGACCGGAAAGTAAGCTTTGAGGCGAGGTAAGTCTCTTTTCCAACCTTACAAGAAGGAATTAACCCCATAGGTGAATTTAGTTAATATGTGTTTCTATTTGTGGGGGGGGGGGG
>ML242700.1:0-72306 GCA_005239495.1 Nicotiana undulata | reverse complement strand
GCTTAGACTATAATCCTTTTCAAAAATCCATTAGTTATTAAACATTTTCAAACTTGTAACTTATATGTGCCTAGGCTATGAACATTTCCAAATCCCCTATTATTTGGGCCTTAATTGTTTACTTGCTAATCGTACAAATTCAAAAAAGCTATTTGGCTAGGAACCACACTTGTGGATCCTGAGGGGTGCCTAACACCTTCTCCTTAGGATAAGTTCAAGCCCTTACCCTGTCTCTGGTTATCAAAATTAGTTGTAAATTAACCCCAATAGGTGCCCTAACGCACCTTAAAATCGTTAGGTGGCGACTCTTCAAATAAATAAACCCCTTTCCCAAAAGGAATGAGTTGTCCCAACCAATGTCATTAAACCCTTTTAAACCGGGCCCTGAAAGGAGTGCTTGGGGAAAAAGGGGGCGCAACAGTGAAGAATGGGCAAAATCCCGTCTAAGTCAAGTTTTACCCAGTTGCAGATGTCGCATTTGCGACCTGGGGTTTGCAAATGCGAATAAACCATCACAATTGCGAAGTCCTCACATCTCTGCATTCATCGCATTTGCGATGAGAAGTTCGCAAATGCGAACACTGAGTATCTGCAAATGCGACCATTTGATCACATTTGCGATCACTGACCCCCTTCGCAAATGCGTAGCTTGTTCGCAAATGGGAAAATCATGTGGCGCAGCTACTCTTCGCAAATGCGAACCCGTCAAAGGTCGCAAATGCGAAGCCTGATCTCGCAAATGCGAGATTAGAGGATTTGCGAGATCAGAGGCCTGCACTAGAAGTGATTTACCATCAACATTTTCTAAGTCCAATTTCACTCCGTAGCCTATGTGAAACTCACCCGAGCCCTCGGGGCTCTAAACCAACTATGCACACAAGTCTAAAAACATCATATGAACTTGCTTGCGCGATCAAATCGGCAAAATAACACCTAGAACTACGAATTGAACACCAAATCAAATGAAATTTTCAAGAACACTTTGAAACATCTATTTTCACAACTAGGCGTCTGAATCACATCAAACCAACTCCGTTTCTCACCAAATTTGACAGAAAAGTCATAAATGTAGTATTGGACCTATACCGGGCTCAGGAACCAAAATACGGACCCGAGATCCAAAAGTCAAACATCGGTAAAACATTCAAATTCTTTAAGCCTTAAACTTTCAAATTTCTACAAAATGCGATAACTCGGGCTAGGGACTTCCCAAATCACGATACGGACCCACCGGGACCGTCAAATATGAATTCGGGTCCGTTTACTTAAGACGTTGTCTGAAGTCAACTCAAATGGATTTCAAGGAAAAATTTCATATTTTTAACACAAAAGATTTTCGGAAAGACGCCTGGACTACGCAGGTGAATCAAGGAAGGCTAAAATGAGGTGTTTAGGGCTTCAGAACATAGAATTGGGGTTGTAAAACATAATATTACCTATCGAGTCATCACATTATCCACCTCTAAAACTACCGTTCGTCCTTGAACGAACATAGAAAAGTACGTGAACTGGTGAAAAGGTGGGCATATCTTCTCCGCATATCCGACTCGGACTCTCAAGTATCTATCTCAACGGGATGACCTCTCCACTGCATTCAAACTGAAGGGTAACTCTTCGACCTCAACTAACGAATCTAATGGGCTAGAATAGACACCGGCTCCTCCTCATAAGTCAAATCCTTGTCCAACTAGACAGAGCTAAAATCTAACATATGGGACAGATCGTCGTGATACTTTCGGAGCATGGACACATGGAACACCGGATGAACTGTTGATAACCCTGGTGGTAACGCAAGCCTATAAGCCACCTCTCCGCTCTCTCAAAAATCTCAAAAGGCCTGATATACCTAGGGCTCAACTTGCTCTTTTCCAAACCTCATTACACCATTCATGGGTGATATCCGAAGCAAAACTCTCTCTCCGATCATGAATGCAACATCACGAACTCTACGGTTGGCATAACTCTTCTACCTAGTATGAGTTGTGTGAAGTCGATCCTGAATAATCTTGACCTTATCCAAGACATCCTGTACTAGATCTGGACCAAACAACTGAACCTCCCCAGGCTCGAACCACCCAACTGGCGATCGGCACCACCTACCGTATAATGCCTCATAGGGAGCCATATGAATGCTCGACTGGTAGTTGTGGTTGTAAGCAAACTCCGCAAGTGGCAAGAACTGATCCCACGACCCCTTGAAGTCTATAACACATGCGCGGAGCATATCCTCCAATATCTGAATAGTACGCCCAAACTGTTTGTCCGTCTAAGAATAAAATGTTGCGCTCAACTCAACCCGCGTTTTCAACCCACGTTGTACTTCTTTATAGAAGTGCGAGGTGAATGGTGCACCTCGATCAGAAATGATAGACAGGGGCAAACCGTGAAGTCGGACGATCTCGCGGATATGAATCTCTGCCAACCACTTTGAAGAATAGGGAACTACCACATGAATGAAATGAGCTGACTTGGTCAGCCTGTCCACAATGACCCAAACAAAATCGAACTTCCTTTGAGTCTGTGGGAGTCCAACAATGAAATCCATAGTGATATGCTCCCATTTCCACTCGGGAATCTCTATCTTCTGAAGCAAACCAACAGGTCTTTGATGCCCATACTTTACTTGCTGGAAATTTAGACACCGAGCTACATAAGCAACTATATATTTATTCATCCTCCTCCACCAATAATGTTGTCGCAAGTCCTGATACATCTTGGCATCGCCCTGATGAATAGAATACTTGGAACTGTGGGCCTCCTCAAGAATCAACTCACGAAGTCCATCCAAACACGCAAACATGACCCTGCATCCTCAAGACTCTGTCATTCCCAACAATAACCTGCTTGGCACCATCGTGCCGCACTGTGTCCCTAAGGACCAACAAATGAGGGTCGCCATACTGTCGATCTCTGATGCACTCAAACAAAGAAGACCAAGCGATGTACAAGCTAGACACGACTAGTTTTTGAAATATCCAACCTCACAAACTGATCGACCAAAGTTGGAACATCTGATGCAAGCAACCTCTCACTGACTGGAATGAACGTAAAGCTACCCATACTCGCTGCCTTTCTACTCAAGGCGTCGGCCACCACATTGGCCTTCCCTGGATGATACAAAATGGTGATATCATAGTCTTTCAATAGCTACAACCACCTCACCTTCCTCAAATTGAGATCCTTTTGCTTGAACAAATACCGAAGGCTCTGATGATACGTGAAAACCTAACATGACACACCATAAAGATAGTGCCTCCAAATCTTCAGCGCATGAAAAATAGCTGCCAATTCTAGGTCATGGACAGGGTAATTCTTCTCATGAACCTTAAACTGCCGCGACGCATACGCAATCACCCTGCCATCCTGCATCAATATTGCATCGAGCCCAATAGGCGATGCATCACAATATACCATATAAGATCCTGAACCTGTGGGCAACACCAACATTGGCGTTGTAGTCAAATCAGTCTTGAGCTTCTGGAAGCTCTCCTCACACTTGTCTGACCATTTGAATGAGGCACCCATCTAGGTCAACCTGGTCAATGAGGCTACTATAGATGAATACCCCTCCACAAATCAACGGTAATAGCCCGCCAAACCAAGAAACTCCTGATCTCCGTGGCTGAAGTGGGTCTAGGCCAGTTCTAAACTGCCTCAATCTTCTTAGGAACTACCTGAATGCCCTTTGCTGATACAACGTGCCCCAAGAAAGCGACTGAATCCAACTGAAACTCGCACTTTGAAAAATCAGCATATACCTGGCTGGCTCTCAAAGTCTGAAGTACAATCCTAAGATGTTGCTCGTGCTCCTCTCGACTGCGGGAGTTGATCAAGATATCGTCAATAAACAGAATCACAAAGGAGTCCAAATAAGGCTTGAACACTCGGTTCATCAAATCCATAAATGTTGCTGGGGCATTTGTCAACCCGAAGGACATCACTAGAAACTCATAATGCCCATACCTTGTCCAAAAGGTTGTTTTAGGGACATCAGATGCCCTAATCCTCAACTGATGGTAGCCAGATCTCAAATCAATCTTTGAAAATACCTTGGAACCCTAAAGTTGATCAAATAAGTCATCAATCTTCAACAATGGATACTTGTTCTTAATGGTGACTTTGTTCAACTGTCGATATTCTATGCACATCCACATCGATCGATTATTCTTCTTCTTCAAAAATACCACAAGTGCACCCTAGGGCGAGACACTAGGTCTAATGAAGCCCTTATCAAGTAAATCTTGCAACGGTTCTCCTTCAATTCTTTCAACTCTGGCGGGGCCATGCGGTATGGCAGAATAAAAAAGGGCTGAGTGGCCGGAGCCAAATCAATTCAAAAGTCAATATCTATGTCGGGTGTCATCCTCAGAGGTCTGTAGTAAACACCTCTAGAAACTCACGGACCAGTGGTACTGAATCCATGGAAGGAACCTTTGCACTAGAATCGCGGACATAAGCCAAATAAGCTAGACACCCCTACTCACCCATACGCTGAGCCTTCATATAAGAGATAACCCTGATGGTAGAATGTCCAGGAGTCCCTTTCCACTCTAATCGAGGAAACCGCGACAAGTCTAAGGTCACCGTCTTGGCGTGATAATCCAATATAGCGTGATAAGGTGATAGCCAATCCATACCCAAAATGATATTAAATCAACCATATCGAGAAGTAGAAGATCTACTATAGTCTCAAGACTCCCAATGGTGACTACACATGAATAATAAAGGCGGCCTACAAAAATAGCATCCCCCACAGTTGTGGACACATACACAGGAGCACTCAAAGAATCATGAGGCACAACCAAATATGAAGAAAAATAGGATAACGCATAAGAGTAAGTAGAACCCGGGTCAAATAGAACTAAAGCATCTCTAGTGCAAACTGAAACAGTACCTGATGACTCAGCCTAAGAGCTGGCTGGGAAAGCATAACATCAGGGTTGGGCCCCACCACTCTGAACTACGTCCCTGGGACTTCCTCTAGCTAGCTGGCCTCCACCTCTTACAGCCTAACCTCCACCTCTAACAGTCTGGCCTTTACCTCTGGCTGCCTGACCCCTGCCTCTAGCAGGCTGAGCAGGCGGTGCAGCAACTGGTGTCGGGACCATGTCACAAAAACCCTGATGCTGTGGCGTGACGCCCAATAATCTCGGACAGGTCCTCCTGATCTGCCCGTAACCACCACATTCGAAACATCCATCCTAGTGTTGTGGCTGCAGAAACTCAAACTGGCTCGAGCGAGCCGGATAACCATGAAAATAATTTTAAATAGGAGGTGCAATGTAGGAGTTGGTGGTACACTGTAGGGTGGCTGTCTAGAATGAGACACACAAGGACCACATATCTGAAGCACTGTGGGATGCCTGAAGCGCTGAATGAAATAGCCTGGGAGGATGGCCTCTATCAAAAGTACCCTTGCCTCCTGATGAGGCACCGCTGAACCCACCAAAATGACGAGGTCTTTTGTAAGAACCCTGACCTCCCTAAGCAAGAATCATATCGACTCGCCTGGCGACATTGGCAGCCGCCTGAAAAGAAATCTCACTCCCAGTATCCTTAGCCATCTGCAATCTGATAAACTGAGCAAGTCCCTTAATAAACCCCCTCACCCTCTTTCTATTGGTAGGAAGTTGAAGAAGAGCATGTGGGCCAAATCCGCAAAATGGGTCTATATTGAGTAATAGTCATACTGCCCTGCTGGAGACGCTCGAACTGACGGTGATACTAGCTGACAGAACTAGTTCCAAGTAAGAGCAGGCGACCCAACTGGTCTAGTCAACAAATAATCTCTCCGCCATTTCTTGGGGAACCAGTCATCTGAAATGCGGCAAAATCGACCCCATTGGTCTCCATTACACCCATGTTTCGTAGCACCTCATGTAGCTGTCAAGATACTCTTGGGGGTCCTCTGAAGATGCACCACTGAAGTGAACTGGAAAGAGCTAAGTAAACCTATCCAATCTTGATAAAGCCTCAGAAGACATAGCTGACCCATCACCGTCCTGTGTCGCAACAACCGACTAACTCCGACCGGATGAGCTACTGCAGTTTGATACTGGGAAGCCATCTGCTATGGAGTGTGGGTAGCAGGAGTTTGTGCTCCTCCTCCAGCCTGAGAAATGGTTGGTGCCATGGGAAATGCGCTAGTCTGGGCCACACTCTCCATAAGGCCCACCAAACGAACCAAAGCACCCTGAAGCACTGGGGTGGTAATGAACCCCTTCGGAACCTAAGCTAGCCCGACAGGAACAGTCTGAGGTGGACCTCCTCGTCAAAATCTACATGAGGATCTACTGCTGGTGTTGATGTTTGGGCTTTGGGCTGAGCCCTGCCCTTGCCTCGGCCTCTACCCCTTGTAGGAGTTGCCGCTGGGGGCTTTGGCTGCTGCTCAACTGAAGATGAGGGGTACGTGTTCTCGCCAGTTGCGAGAGAATAAGAATAGAAGAGTTCAATTAGCATTGAGAGAACAAAATCGCATGACAGAGAAGAATAGAAGTAAAATTCTTTCCTAAACTTCATAGCCTCTAGAAGATAAGTACAAACGTCTCCATACCGATCTTGCAAACTCTACTAAGCCTGCTCGTGAATTGTGAGACCTAGGCAACCTAGTGTTGTGATACCAACTTGTCATGACCCAAAATTCCAACCTCCGGGAACGTGATGACGCTTAACATTTTACTTCCTAGGAAAGCCAACATTAGAGGGTTCTTAATGCCAACTTTAGCCAATTTCATAAACCAGAACAATTAAGCTAAACAGAAGCTAAAACTGATTTGTGGATTAACATAAAACTCATAATATCTGATACATTTAGGATGTGGAGTTACAACTCACGAGCTACTATGATTTACTACAAACAGAGTCTAGAAGGAAATACACAGTTCAGAAAGAAGAAACAGTAAAATAATGTGAGTAGGAAGAGACTCCAGGGTCTGCGGACTCCAGCAAATCTACCTTGGGTCTCCCATCGAGCAAGTCCAGCTGCTAACCTCACGATCAAGTTAGGCCAGTACCAAAATATTTACAAGAAGTGCAGAGTGTAGTATGAGTACAACCGACCCCATGTACTCTGTAAGTGTCGAGCCTAACCTCGACGAAGTAGTGACGAGGCTAAGGCGGGTCACTTACACTACAGCCTATATGTGATATAAGTAAGGCCAAATACATAGATAGACCCCTAAAGTTGTCCCAATTTTTTATTTAAACACTTTAACTAGAACTTGTTCCTATTAGACACTTCAACATAATGCAAAGTGTCCCAATTAAACACAAATAGCTGACATGGCAAAAGAAACGTTTCACACTTTCCTTAGCCGCGTAAACTAATCAGAATAATATTTTTTCCTTTCTTTTGATACAACTTTTATTTCTTTTTCTTATCCTTTACCTTTGCCATCTCCCACTATATTTTCTTCCTCATAATTTCACCTCCTGATTTTCCTAATATTCATTCCATTCCTAACAATAACTAATTCAACAATTCACTTTAAAAGTACAACCTCAAGATTTCAAAGATCATATATTTTTAGTAACATAAACATTAAAATTTTAGGATCTTTAAATTTGACCTATTATATAGAGCTTTATTTCTTCTTGCAGGTTTCAAACAGCAAGCAATTTTCAAAAGCAAATAGACATCAACCTAGTTAGGTTAAGGATTCAGAGACAAATCAAATTCAAGAAAGTATAATATATAAAAAGTAGTAAGTAAAACACATAATTCACCTACCCTAAATTAATATCGACTCTTCACTTCAAAATCAAGCAATTTCAAAATCAAACCGAGAGCAGAAACCAAAATTCACCCAAAAAGAAACTTTCTCATTTTCTCCTAAAAGGACCAAAACAATTGAGATGAGAAATTATAAAAAAAAATTATTATTTCCATAGTCATCTCTGTTATCAAAGTTGAGAGCATAACTTTTAGAATAAAACGGACACTGTCTTTTCTTTGAAGATTTCTTGCGGTTATAACTTTTAGAATCAAACTGAGATAAGATTATTTACCATAATTACTACGGAGTATAATGGACAAATAAGTGGACAAAACTTTTTCACCTCCATTGCCAGACTCTTACTCACACTTCTCAGATTTGAGATAACAGAAAAGGAATAAGGAAGTGAGGACTTTCTCGCTAAAATGGATCATTTTTTGTTTTAATGCAAATCCAAATTACGTGGAGGTAAAAAACATGTGTCAGGTTTTTATTTCATGGTTGTTACAGGTGGAAGGCCTTACGAACACGCGCCTGATTTTTATCTTGGACTTGGAAATTTGTGTTTAATTGGTACATTTTGAATAAGGTTGGAGGGTCTAATAGGAACAAGCCCTAGTTAAAGTGTCAAAATAAAAAATGGTGACAACTTTAAGGGGCTGGATGTATTTGGCCTATAAATAATATAGACACAAAAGGAAATACAGAACAAAATAAAGCAGTCATTTGAAAGTAATAGTTACAGCTTCAGGAATAAGTCAGCGACGTTCAGAATTTACCAATCCTTAAGTGCAAGAGGAAATATCGTGAAAACTATCATAGCTTAGAGGAATATAAACATACAGGTTGTTGCGGCGTGTAACCCAATCCCACCGTACGTCACATAATCCTCCCTTATTTCCTCATAACAACATTAACAATAAAGAGTATATATATAGGTGTTGCGGCGCGCAACCCGATCCCACCATATCACAATATCATAATCATAGTTCACCCTTATTCCACCAAGATAATCCACCTTTATTACACCTGTTGCGGTGTGCAACCCGTTCCCATCGTACAATATAGATTTACCCTTATTCCACCTCATCATATCACCCTTATTTCACATGTTGCGGCATGCAACCCGATCCCACCATATCAATATCAAGTACTCAATATGCACAATAATACTACACAGCGAGACCAATCCAGAATTTACAACTAGAAGATGAACCTAGAGCAACTTGAGCAAATGGTAGAAGATCATGAAACAATGAAAAGATCTAATATCATAAATAGGAGGAAACAATGACTAACATGTAGCAATTAGGCATGGGAACACATTTAGAGCATATAACAATTAAGACTGGGAAAGAGATAATTTAAGAAAAGCGGGAAAACAGGTAATTCGGCGGCACATAAGCACTTTTCACCTCTCATATACACCACTCACATGAAATTCACATAGCACATAGTCCGAGGGTTCCTAATTCCCTCAAGTCAAGGTTATACACAACACTTACCTCGCTCCAAAGACCACTCAATTTTCAACCACAACTTTGCCTCTCAAACAAGCCTCTGAACCAATATAATCTAGAAAATAACCAACCAAACGATTCAAATTAAGCCTTAGGAACTACTCACTATTGCTAGGAATTCAATTTAGGCCATTTAAGAAAAAGTCAACCCCTGAGCCCGCTTGGTCCAATCCCGAAGTTCAGACCAAAATCCGATTACCCATTTATCCCCGAGCCCGGTTATATAATTTATTTCTGATCCGACCTCAATTTGAGGTCTAAATCCCCAATTTAAAAAATCCCTAATTTCTACCCAAAACCCCCTATTTCTAGCATGAAAACACAAGATTTAAGGTTGAAATCTTAGGAAATATAGTGTAAGATTGAAAGTAACTAGTTTAGGATCTGATAGTAGCCTTTATTATGCAATATAGATGTTATTTATGCTCTTTAACCATACTTTATTGATGTTTTAAGTGCTAAATGATAACAAAATGCTTTAATTGAGATTTTTATCCTTTGCAGGAGCTACTCCGAGTGAGGAGGATGATATAGAGTGTTTTGCGGTCAAATATGTAGATACAAGGCCAATCAAGAAGTACCCGGATGAAAACGAGCAAGAAAACACCAAGAAAAACTAGGCAACAGTCCACCGCGACCGCGATTGGGATGGTGCTGGAACGCGGTGGAAAAAGGGCAAAAAACAGAATATGTTAAAACGATCGCGGTCGATCTGTAGGTTGCCAATAATTTGAGGGACCAAAGTGTAAATCACTGGAAACTTATCCTAACCCTATATAAACTAAAAAAACTCGTCCAAGTTAAAGTTAAGCTTGTTTTTAGACTCAATTGGAGGCAAGAACAAGTGTGAGAAGATCAAGATACCATTAGAGGTTTTCTTTCTTCTTTCTTTTCTCATTATTTTTGAATCATGAATTATTTTATGGCTTTATTTTGATTTATCATGAGTATCTAAACATTTAGTCTAGGCTTTTGATGGAACCTATTGAAGGATGAAATTCATGCTATGTTAATATAGATTTTCCAAAGCTTAATCTCTATTTGTTCAAGTACGTTCTTGTTGTAGTTAATTGGAAGGATCTTCAATTAGTTGTGCCTATTTAGTATGTATTACTCATGAGAGAGTGCATATTTAGGTAATTGTTGAACAACATCACTCCCGACGTATGTGAGTAATCAATAACCAAGGGTTTAAAGGTAGGATTAGGGATAACGAAACCTTGGGTGCGATCTAAGTGAGCTGTAATTAAAGCCAGCTAGCGTAACTCGGGAGAGTACGTCTAGTAAATTGTCGTAATTACTCGGGAGAGATTTACGGTAGTCAGAGTGCTCATGATAGATAGAGAAGATTAGGTAAATTTATACAAAACATAACAGGAAGGGATTCCATCAATAGGGGAAATCATATTAGATCATTCTCATTATTGCTTACAACCCATTCTTAGTTAGCTCTTGGTTACTATAGTTTCATTAAGTAACAGTTAGTAGAAAAACAACCAATTATTATCTAAAATATCTTGGAAGTTGATTACGTGGAATTGAGTGAGTCTGATAACGGTAATTGGTAGGTTAATTCTTTGTGGGATTCGACTATGGACTTAATATCTGGATTATATTTTAAGCGATCGCTTTGATCTTTTTATAAGGCATAGTTGGGCGTGACCAAATTTTGGCGTCATTGTCGGTGAATTAACGGTGTTATCAATTACAGTTGAAAGAAGTGCAAAAATTCTTAGTATAGTCAATTTTCTTCAGTTTCAATCTAATACATTGAAATTTTACACTTGAAAACTTTGTTTGTTACAGGTGCATGCCTAGAAACTCATCGAGAACTGGTGAAGTGTTTGAAGCATTATCAGATCCCGAGAAAGTTTTCAAGGCCTTGAATCGGGCAAACCGAAAAGCAAACAACAAAACTCAACTGAACAACTTGAACCAGACATGGCAGATCTGGTGAACAACAGAAATAATGGGCAAAATTTGATCACGCTCAACTATGTCTTATAAATAGACTAAGCGGGCGTTGCAAATATAATCTGAATATTTTGCCCTGAGTCGAATCCCACAGGGAATTAACCTATCAACTATTGTTGTTAGACTCACTCAATTCTCAATAATCAATTTCTCAAAAGTTATGAATATCAATTTCCGGTATTTTTACTAACTACAACTGAATGAAATTAAGTAAACTAAAAGATAACTAATACTGAGGTGTAAACAAATGCGATAAGGATCTAAGATTATGGTTTCCCCCGTTGATGGAATCCCTTATTGTATATTTCATATAGTTTGGCCTAATTATCTCTATCAATCATGAACACTTATGGTACTGTAATTCTCTCTCGAGCAATTACAATAATTTACTAGACACACTCTCTCGAGCTACGCTAGCTGACTTTTATTACAGTTCACTTTAGATTGCACCCAAGGTATCGTTATCTCTAATCCAACCTTTAAACCCTTGGTTATAGATCTCTCATATACTTTGGGAGTGATGTTGTTCAACAACTACTTAAACATGCACTCTCTCTCGAGCAGATACACACTAAATAGGCACAACTAATTGAGGGCCCTTCAATCAACTATAACAAGAACGTAGCTGAACAAATAGAGATTGAAAACCAAGTAAACTATGTTAATATAACAATAAGTTCATCCCCAACGGGTTCCACCAAAACGTTAGACTAAAGAAGTTAGCTACTCATAATTGTACGGAAAATAACAAAAGAATTCATTAACAATGGTAAAACCACAAGGAAGGGAGATGAGAATTGATGCCCAATTTCCCTCCTTGCCTATTGCCTTCTTAGGTCGAATTTGTGTCCAAAATATGTCCAATCCGCTAAAAATAACGTTCTCCCATGTATATATACCAAGTAGGGTCGGGCCCAAACAATTATACCTTCTCCTACGCGAAAAATGATGATTTTCCAGGTCTGGACTAGCGCGGTCGCGCTAGTGGCCGCGCATATGGCCAAGTATTCTGCCCCAGTCCACGTCAGGTCCGGGGTCGCGGTTTTGATCGCGTATTTCACCCTGTTCTATTTGGAATTTGGAAAAACATAAAACATGAAAGTTGTATCCCTTTGATTTAGCTTTCCCACCATAGATTATATAACCCAAATGGAGTTCAGAGCAAAAGGTTATGTCCATTTTACTAGACAGTGCACAATATGCCTCCTCGAATCTTCGTTTGTTCTTAACTATCAAATATGACTCCCGAACACGATTCTGGCTTAATTCCTTGAGCTTTTACTCAGACGTCAAAGCTCGAAATCACTTAAATTCATTCCATAACATCTATATAGCTTGGAATCATTCCTACAAGGCATAAAACATACAGTTAGTGCAAAACACTAGCGATTAAAGCTCAACTTAATTAAAGTGCAGTAAACTAGAGTGTAATAAGCGACTAAAATACGTAATTATAGCATATCATCAATGAGGAGGACCCAAATGAGCAGGTAGTGGAGGATCTTGTACCAGAGGCTGCTTTATATGATTGGGCACAACCCACAACAGACAACTTGGCCACATCGATTGTAGTTCCGAAGATACAGGCATATTAATTCCAAATCACAAACAATATGCTACATTTGTTGCAAAATAAGGGACTATTATCGGGGTCATACATTGAAGATCCTCAACAACACTTGAATAATTTCCTGTCAATCTGCCAAACACAAAGACGGCACAACGTGACTCCGGAAGCAATAAAGTTGTTGTTGTTTCCATTCTCTGTGACGGGAGCAACCAAGACTTGGCTAAATTCACTCCCCATCAATTCCATAACTACTTGGGAGGAGTTGGTCAAGCAATTTGTGAACAAATTACATCCACCAAACAAGACTGCTCAGCAAATTGATGAGATCTTGAGCTTCAGGCAGAAACCAACAGAGATGTGGGAAAGATTCAAAGGACTGTTGGTGGCGTGTCCACACCATGGTATTCCTGAGCAGATGTTGGGGCAGAGGTTTTACATGGGTCTAGCAGATAGTGTAAAGGCTAATGTTGATGCTTCAGCTGGTGGAGCATTCTTGAGTAAAACGTTCAGAGAGAGCAAAATCTTGCTCGACAAGATGGCTCAGAACTCAAGATGGACAACCAGAAATGCGCCCATCACTCTTGTGTTCCACTCAGTGGAATTAGATCCAGCTAACTCTCTTGCTGAAAATATGGCCACATTAATGACACAAATGAGCATCCTCACCAAAAAGGTGGAAAAGTCAGGTCAGAAACAGTAGGTGCACATAGTTGATACAACCAATGGGGGCTTATGTACATCTTGCATTAGTCAGCCATTTTGTAGCCAGTGGAGTGCTGAGGGTGATCACCAACACTATCTTGAGAACATGAATTATGTTTCCAACTATGGGGGACAGAGACCAGGTGCTCAGAATTGGGGTCAGCAGAATCAGCAATACAGGACAGCCCCATAACAGCATAATAACAGAAATATGGGGGCCATGCGACCACAAGGTAATATGGCATATTACCAAAGGAAACAGGGGTACAACAACCAAAATCAACAACAAGGTTATCATCCACCTCAACATCAACATAATGGGAGACCTGAAGACGGGTTTTCTAGGCTCGAGGCAATGATGCAGTAGGTGATTGGGTCTAATGCAAAAATAAGTGAAAGAGTAGATTCACATGAGTCAACTATCAACAATATTGAAGTCCAAAAGGGATCAGATTTTGATGTCACTGAATAAACGTCCTCATAGGACGTTACCTGCAGACACTCAGGTAAATCTAAAAGATCAGGGCCCGAAGTAGCTGATGGCAGTTAGTCTACGTAATGGCTGAGACTTAGACTTGGAGCAAGATATGGCTTGAGAAAGCAGACATGCTGAGACACTTGTGCCAGTGCCCATTGAGATAGATGATTCAGCAGGGTTGACGGAGGTGACGGTGCAGCCTGAACAAGAAGAAGCCAACAAACAAAATGAGGCTGAGACAGCACAAGAACCAGTGGTGGAGGCAATGCCTGTAAAAGAGAAATCCCAAATCATAGGGAAGAAGCGACCTCCAGCACCATTCCCACAGAGGCTGGTCAAATACCAAAAAGATGAGCAATATAAGAAGTTCTTGGAAAAGTTGAAACAAATTTAGGTAAATATTCCATTGATTGATGCTTTAAAGGAGATGCCTGGTTATGCAAAAATGATGAAGGACTTGATGTCCCACAAGTTTGACTTCAAAGACTTGGCCACAGTGACTCTAACTCAGACTTGCAGTGTTGTTGTAACAAGACCCATTGCTCAAAAGTTGTATGACCCAGGGAGTTTCACAATTCCCTGCACGATAGGTAACTTTGCTTTTGCTAAGGCACTATATGATTTGGGGGCAAGCATAAATCTTATGCCCTTGGCTATATATAAAAGGCTTGGGATTGGAAGATCTAGACCCACATCTATGTTGTTGCAGTTGGCTGACAGGATTGTAAAGAGACCTCAGGTATTCTTGATGACGTGTTGGTGCAGGTAGGGAAATTTGTGTTCCCTGCAGATTTTGTCATTCTTGACTGTAGGGTGGATGAAGAAATTCCCATAATTTTGGAAGGCTATTCTTGGACACGGGGCGTGCTCTAATTGACTATGAAATTGGAAATCTCAAGATGAAGTTAAATGATGAGGAGATAACATTCAACATGTAGAAATCTATGAGGCGGCCGAGTGAATTCGCCAATTGTTCTTTAATTGATGCCGTGGATGTGATCCTGGAAGAGGATGATGAGACCTTGAACATTGAGTATCCTCTTGCTGCATGTCTCATGAACTTAGATGAGGTTGATGGTAAAGAATTAGCGGAATGGGTGATTGCTTTTGAGAGCAAGGGTTTTTGGAGAGACCACTCGAATTTGAGCCCCTGCACTTAGAGAAAAGGGAAACTCCTCCAGCCAAGCCATCCATTGAAGAACCACCAAAGTTGGAGTTGAAGCCATTTCCCGCCCATCTCATGTATGCATTCTTAGGACCTAACTCCACATTACCTGTTATTATCTCATCTAGTTTGTTAGATGTGCAGGCAGAACATCTTTTGCAGGTACTGACAGAGTGCAAGACTGCTATCGGGTGGACCATGGCAGATATTAAGGGGATCAACCCGGCTTTTTGTATGCATAAAATTCTGCTGGAAGATGGGCACAAATTTCATAGAACACCAAAGATGGTTGAACCCTAATATGAAAGAAGTGGTGAAGAGAGAAATCATTAAGTGGTTAGATGCGGGAATCATCTTCCCCATCTCTGACAACAACTGGGTTAGCCCAGTGCAATGTGTCCCTAAGAAGGGTGGAATGACAGTGGTGAAAAATGATAAAAATGAACTGATCTCTATACGAACCGTCACAGGCTGGAGAATTTGTATTGATTACAGGAAACTAAACTTGGCCACCCGGAAAGACGACTTCCCACTTCCCTTCATTGATCAGATGCTTGACAGACTGGCAAGGATGTCCCACTTTTATTTTCTGGATGGGTACTCTAGGTACAATCAGATCTCCATTGCACTAGAGGACAGAGAGAAGACCTCATTCACCTGCCCTTATGGGATTTTTGCTTTTCGGAGGATGCCATTTGGCCTATGCAACGCACCTGCCACATTATAAAGGTGCATGATGGCCATATTCACAGACATGGTAGGAGACATAATGGAGGTATTCGTGGATAATTTCTCAGTAGTGGGAAATTCATTCGATGAGTGCCTTAATAATCTGACCAGAGTGTTGAAAATGTGCATCGAGGCTAACTTGGTACTTAATTGGAAAAAGTGTCATTTCATGGTACAAGAGGGTATAGTCTTGGGACACTTGGTATCAAGCAAGGGAATTGAGGTGGATCGTGCGAAAGTTGATGTGATAGCAAAGCTTCCACCACCCACATCCGTCAAAGCAATCAGGAGTTTCCTCGGGCATGCCGGTTTTTACCGGAGATTCCTAAAAGTCTTTTCCAAAATTGATAACCCTCTGTGTAAATTTCTAGAAAAAGACCACCCTTTCGTGTTTTCTGATGATTGCAGGGTAGCATTCGAGGAATTGAAGAAGAGACTTGTCACAACACCTATCATTGTTTCCCCCGACTGGGAGAAACCATTCGAGCTAATGTGTGATGCAAGTGACTATGCAGTGGGAGCAGTGCTAGGACAGCGGAAAGATAAAATCATGCACCCAATTTACTACGCAAGTACAACGTTGAGTGGAGCCCAACTGAATTACACTGTGACTGAAAAAGAGATGATGGCATGGTGTTCGCGTTTGACAAGTTCAGAATTCGACTTGGAAATTCGTGACCGTAAAGGCACAGAAAATCAAGTTGCTGATCACTTAACGCGACTAGAAGGAGCGGACAAAGCATTTGAGGTAGAGGATATTCTGGAAACCTTTCCAGACAAGCAGCTACTCACCACAAGCCTTGAGGAATTGCTATGGTATGCACACATTAAAAACTACCTGGCAAGTGGTATAGTTCCCTATGACCTTTTCTCTGTGCAAAAGAAAAAGTTTTACCATGATTCCCGCATGTATTACTGGGATGAACCTTATTTGTTTCGGATTTGTGTTGACACTATGATCTGGATGTGTGTCTCTGAGATAGATCAATCTTCTGTTTTGCAGGCATGTCACGCATCAACATTTGGCGGACATTTTGGAGGAGTCGGGACGGCCGCAAAAGTTCTAGAAGTAGGTTTCTACTGCCCAACTGTGTTTATGGATGCACATCTATGGGTCAAGGGCTGTGATGAATGCCAATGAATCGGGAACATTTCCCGTAGCCATGAGATGCCCATGAACCCAATTCAGGAGGTTGAAGTGTTCGATGTTAGGGAATAGACTTCATGGGTCCCTTCGTCAGTTGATACTGCAATAAGTACATACTTCTTGTTGTAGACTACGTGTCCAAATAGGTGGAAGCTGCAGCACTCCCCACCAATGATGCAAGGGTGGTGATTGGGATTTTGAAGAAGAATATATTCACCCATTTCGGCACCCTGAGGGCCATAATTAGTGACAGAGGCACTCATTTCTGCAATCGAGCCTTCGAGAAATTGCTGGAGAAGTACGATGTACGCCACAAGGTGGAAACTCCATACCATCCTCATACCAGTGGGCAGGTCGAAGTGTCAAATAGAGAGATAAAGAGTGTGTTGACCAAAATTGTGAATGCCACAAGAACAGACTGGATCGAGAATTTTTATGAAAGCCTTTCATTTGCTTCTCTTCGATGGAAGTTTGATTTTCCCAGAATGTATCCTAATTTTTTGCCTAATTCTTCTGCTGATGATCGATTCAACCTCTGATCAAAAAGATATACCTTGGTTATATTTCATCTCTTCAACAAGTTTAGTAATGAGCATAACGGCCCTATTGTTCCGATGGAGAGAAGAACCTATGATTAGCTTTTCGGGAAATTTCCAAACGAACAATTTCAACAAAATCTTTCAATTTCTTATTTTACTATGTTCAACTCTATGTATTCCTCTATCCGTAGAGTACATTGAATGTACAGAAATGGCTATAACAGAGTTTCTCTTATTCGTATTAACAGCTACTCTAGGGGGAATGTTTTTATGCGGTGCTAACGNGAACCATATCACATCCCGGATCTGATGAAATAGGATGAATTGAGACGGTATTTTGTAAATACGTAATTATCTTGAATATATTAACCATTTCTTTATTTTCCGATCGCCTGGAAGGGACAAAAGAAAGATCTTGTTGTTTCTTCAACAATTTCTGATCTCTAGTGGACCTCTCAGTAGGATTCGAACCCAGATGAAGTTCTGACCATCTATCAGAGAAAAAAGAACGAACGGATCTTGTAGGATTCCCAAGAAATTCTTTGAAAAAGTTAGATGACGCACTCTAGGCTTATAGAATTGCCTTCAAAACACCAATTGACATGTCTCCATACAAGTTGGTGTTTGGGAAGGTCTGTCACTTGACAGTGGAGTTAGAGCATAGAGCTTGGTGGGCATTGATACAGCTGAATCTAGACATGGAGGCTGCAGGAACAAATAGAGTCACGGAGTTGCATAAGCTGGATGAGTTCCGCTATCTTGCTTTTGAGAGCACAAGGTTATACAAAGAGAGAATGAAGAGGTTGCACGACAAGATTATTATTGAGCGGAATTTCAAACCCGGAGATATGGTGTTGCTTTACAATTCAAGATTAAGGCTATTTCCGGGTAAACTCAAGTCACGATGGTCTGGACCATTTCGTGTGGTTGAAGTGCTCCCTTCATATGCAATATAGATTGCTTCAGAGAAAGACTCTCACACGTTTAGCGTCAATGGGCACAGATTGAAACCATATGTGGGCATGGATGAAGTCAAGGAAGTGTTAGTGATCCATTTGACTAAGCCCCAGAGGTCGAGCGAAACTTAAATGCGCTCATTTGCGTCGTGCCGCGACGTTAAATCAGGCACTGCATGGGAGGCAACCCATTGAATTATTGTACTCGTCGTGCCGCGCCGTTAAATCAAGCGCTTCTTGGGAGGAAACCCATGTCTTCTTTTGTTTTTCTTTTCTTTTTGTTGTTGTACTTGATGTGTATGATACTAACCCATTTATTAGTGTACAGGGCAAGATTGGTGCATATTGGGAGAAGTCGGGGTCAAGAACCACCTCTGGAAAGGTAAAAAATGAGGAAAACAAAAAATAATTCGAAGGCTCGTGACCGCGACCGCGGTGGGACCACGATGGGAGCGCGGTAAATCATGTGCAATCTGTTTTTGTCCACCGCGACCGCGATCCGGAAGCGGTATGGGCGCGGTAAATCATGTGCAATCTATTTCTGGCCACCACGACCGCGGACCGGGCGCGGTGGATCGCTATAGTTCTGCCCCGACGCGACCAGATAAGTTATAATTTTTTTTCTTTTCTTTTTCTTTTTCACTTCTAAACCCATTAAAAAAACTAAACCTAACCACTCCCCAGCTTCCCCCAATTTCCTTCCCCTCTTACTCTAACTTCTCCCCACGCATCTCTTCCTCTTCTCTTCTTCCAAACCCTCCCAACACAAGAATCCCTCTCCAGCATTATCGCCCCCCCCCCCCCCCCCAATTCATTCTCCCCTTCTCATCTTCCAAGCAAACCAGTGTTCACCATCTTTAAGTAAGTTACTGACCTCTTTTTCTCTTCTGTCTTAATTTTTTCTTCTTCTTTTTTCAATATTGTGATTTAATGGCAGATTTGTAACATGTTTTAAATTAGAGTTTTCTCCTTTTTAGATTGATACGGTGTAGAATAGGGTAAAAGAGCATGAATTTTTTTGTGTTGAAGTTGCTTGTGGTGTGGTGGAATATGTGAAGTGATTGTGGTTGATTTGGGGGAGGGTTTGTACTTCCATGGGATAATTGTGTTAAATCATAGTTCCATGCACACTCGGTGCTCGTGAAATTGCCCATTGAGCTATAATTATTAATGTGACCATGGTGGTGGTGAAGTCTGAGTAACAACCTGAGGTTTACACAAAGTAAACCCTTCCTAATAAGTAGCCCTTGTTTTGTCAGGTAGAATGCATCAATCAAGAAAGAGACGTGCCACAGGTTCCTCTGCCAGTATGCCAAGAGGTTCGTCAAGGGCTCGAGCTCAGGCTAGCGCGATCCAGTTCGACAGTATCCGGTTTGTCTCCAAAGAGGCTCACGATAGATTTAATGCAAAGTCATCCAAGAAGCCAATCCCTAAAGTACATATTGACCGGACTGCTTTGCGAGTTGAATGCCCAAACATCTACAATGAATTGAGGAGATGTCAGCTGGACATCTTCTTTGATGAACCGGAAGAGGGCAATGTAATGATGGTACGGGAATTCTATGCTAATTGCCCGGACCATGTTGATAGGATTTTCACAGTACGAAACACCGGTGTGAATGCGTCTCTTGAGGCCATCCGCTGAGTGTACAGGTTGCCGGTCTTCACCGGGGAGACAGACTATTACCAAGATTATTAGAAGCCACCTGTCACATGGAACCTTTTCATTCAAACAATCTGTGTGGCTGGCAAGGATCCAATATGGCTCAAGCCTAGAATGACCCTGAACTCCAAATCTCTCACGTGGGAGGCTAAGTGTTGGTTGACAATCACCAACAGCCGTCTGCTGCCATCCGGCAATACCACAGATGTTAATGCGCCAAGAGTAGCAGCGATTTGGTGTTTGGTGAATCACCACGATTTTGACGTGGCCTGGCTCATTCAGGATGAAATGTTTATTCGCTCCAAGGAGACAAAGTGTGGGTTCTACTTCCCTTCTCTGGTCACTAGGTTGTGTCGCGCTTCACGAGTTCCTTAAAATCCCATAGTAGACGGGAAGCTGCCATTAAAAGCCCCATTCAGGGCTGGCAAAATCACAGTTGGAAAAGAGCAGGTTGTGGCGAATAATGAGTGTCACGCCTCCCATTTACTACTCGGGGAAGGGTATAATGGAGTTTTTCCAATTAAAGTGACAATCGAAACGGGATTATTTTATTTAAAATTCAGAGTCGCCACTTGGGATAATTTATGGTGTCCCAAATCACCGGTTTAAATCTCGAATCGAGGAAAAATTGACTCTGTTTTGCAGTCTGCGAGCACAGAAATCCGGGTAAGGAATTCTGTTAACCCGAGAGAAGGTGTTAGGCATTCCCGGGTTCCGTGGTTTTAGCACGGTCGCTCAACTATTATTATTGACCTATTTATCTGATTTTGAAACACTGTTTGAAACCTATGTGCATTTTATTCCTTTTATTCCTATTAGGGATCCGGCATGAGGCTATGTTATTCTAGGTTTAAAACCTGGGTGTATTGTTCTAGACCTGGCTTACCCGAGCGGACAACTCGAGCCGAGGGGGGCAGCGTACCGGTAACCAAAAGATCATTCGGCTTTGCAACTTGTCTGAACCTCGTTCTAAATTGGGATATGACACTAACAGAAAGAAGTCACGTCAGCGTGCACTCCTCAAAAGATAGAAGAGAGGGATTTCGTAGCAGTTTATATACAGTTTAGATAATATCAAAGCAGTAAAAAGCAACATTTAGCACATTAGGCTCAAACACCTAAAAAATCAGAAAATCATGAAAGCCAATCATAACAGCTATTCTAAGCTCGAATTCTGAACCCTAAACCAGAAGTTCTGGGTTCTAAATCCCCAGCAGAGTCGCCAGAGCTGTCACACCTCCTTTTTACTACCCCCGGAAGGGTATAAGGGAGTTTTTCCAATTTAAGTGACAATCGAAACGGGATTATTTTTATTTAAAATTCAGAGTCTCCACTAGGAATAATTTATTTTGTCCCAAGTCACCGGTTTAAAATCCCGAATCGAGGAAGTTTGACTCTGTTTTACAGTCTACGAACACAGAAATCCGGGTAAGGAATTATGTTAACCCGAGAGAAGGTGTTATGCATTGCCGGGTTCTGTGGTTTTAGCACTGTCGCTCAACTATTATTATTGGCCTATTTATCTGATTTTAAAATATGTTTTAAATCTATTGTGCATTTTTAACTTTTACCCGCTTCTGATTACTTATGGAGTTGTTTGAACAAGTCGCGATGTCGCGCACCCGTTTATTTTGTACACATTGCGAATTGCGCCACGGGAACCGTACCCACGATATGCAACATGTTTATTTTAGTAAACCTAAATTGTGGCCGAGTCACGCCAACGTGCACTCGAATAGAATTTACGTATCATGAATATGCCACGAAAACCGTATCCACATTCACGATAACTTTTGAAGACACATTTAAAATGACTGATGCTTACAATCTCAAACAATAAGAGACCAAACGATTTCCAACCAAACTCTGTCCTTTTCCCCTTTTATGAAATGTGTACATATAAAACAACCAAAACCAGAATATATAGAAGAGGAAAAATGGATCCTCGCCAGACTAAAATACAACAAAAGCATAATAACTTTGTACACATATTATAAGTTAAGCAAATGCTCTCATTTTAAAAAATTTGAAGATTCAACTATATAAACTAACAAAATACAGTCAAAACAATTAATATTCATCTTCTATACCATTAAATCAAAGCAAATAAGATAAACCAGTCCTAACAAGAGAACGAGGCTACAGAGGAGATATATAAACATTTCAGACAAAAAGATCAACCAAAAGCATATGTAAATAAAGATGGACTTTTTTATTGTTGATTTTGAACCTTTCGTTGCATACAGAGAAAACCAACACCAAGGAAATAACGATGCTCAATGTAACAGATGTTGAGCTCTGTTACTAAATTCAGTGAAAAAGAAAAAGAAGGAGGGAGAGAGAGAGAGAGAAGAGAGAGATAGAGAGATAAGAAAAATAGATAATTTCACTAACGGTGCCTACTGCCAATACAGACTCTGCATATATAACAATACCTGACATTGGATTCCTAGTACTAATTATCCTGCTGACAGCTGTCCCAAATCTGCTAACAAACTCAGGGACTTAATTGGAATAGATAAACTAAATTAAGGGACCTAATTGACATAATGTAAACTACTACTAAAATGGAATAAATAGTCAGAATTCATGACAATCCATCCTTCTTCAGAACCTTGCCCTCATGGTTTATCTTTAAAATTTGGAAACTGAGACTTGATGAATTGATAATCTTCCCAAGTGGCTTCTTCTGGTAACAAATTAGCCCATTACACTAGTATCTGAGTAGCAGCTCGATTCCCTTTCTTCAACATTCTTCTGTCCAGCACAGCAATAGGTTCAACAAGGGGCAGTCCTTCAGGAGAACAAATTGGAGGATCAATGGAAGGGACAGCCTGTTTTCCAACTTTCTTCTTCAGTTGAGATATGTGAAAAATAGGGTGTATCTTTGTTGTAGGAGGCAATTCCAGCTTGTAGGCAACATGGCTGATCTTCTTACTGATCTGATAAGGTCCATAGAACTTGGAATCTAGCTTCAGACTCTTCCTCACAGCCACAGATAACTGCCTGTATGGTTGTAACTTCAAATAAACCCAATATTCTTCTGCAAATTCCCTTTCAGTTCTTCTTTTGTCAGCATAAAGTTTCATCATATTTTGAGTCTTTTCTAAGTTTTCCTTCATTACCTTGTCCATCACTTGTCTCTCTTTTAGAACTTGGTCAAGGGCAACCACCTTAGTTTGAGCAATGAGTTCAAAAGACAACTATGGAGGATCATACCCCTATATCACCTTAAAGGGAGTCATTTTTAGAGATGAATGATAGTTAGTGTTGTACCAAAACTCGGCTAAGGCAAGCCATTTACTCCATTCCTTAGGCTTATGACTGGTCATGCACCTCAAGTAGTTCTCAAGACACCTATTTACCCTCTCTGCCTGCCCATCAGTTTGAGGGTGATGGGCAGAGCTATACAGAAGCTGCACCTGCAGAATTTTGAACAATTCCTTCCAGAAGTTGCTTACAAAGATCTTGTCTCTATCAGACACAATACCCTTAGGTAATCCATGTAAATTATAGATAGTATCCAGGAACATTCTGGCTACCTGAGAAGCAGTAAAGGGGTGATACATAGCAAGGAAGTGCGCATACTTACCATATCTATTCACTAACACTAGAATAGTGTTGTGCCCCTCAGATGTTGGTAGTCCCTCAATGAAATCCATAAATATGTGTTCCCAAGCCTTTTCAGGAATTGGTAAAGGCTGAAGCAATCCCGGATAGGCAACTTGTTCATCCTTACATCTCTGGCATGTCTCACATTCTTGGACTAGCCTCTTCATATCTTCAATCATGGCTGGCCAATAAAAGATTGACTTCACCCTTTGATAAGTTTCCATTACCCCTGAATGACCCCCTAATCCAATGCTGTGAATAGTATTGATCAGTTGAAGTCTGAGCTGACCATGTCTAGCAACCCACACCCTTCCTTTATATCTCAATAATCCTTGTTGTAGAGTGACATCCACACAATCCTTTGGGTTGGTACTAAGAGCAGTTATAGCCTGGATTACTTCCTGATCATCTTTATAGCTGGCCAACACTTCCTCAAACCACTTAGGTTGTAATTAAGTCACTACAAGGCATTGAGAAGATTGAGCCATTGACTGTGATTCATTTCTTCTTGATAAAGCATCAGCAACCAAGTTTTCCACACCCTTCTTATATTGGATTTCATAACCTAAGCCCATTAGCTTAGTTAAGCATTTATGCTGCAGGGATGTTGTGATTTTCTGTTCTTGAAGAAACTTCAAGATAAAATGGTCAGTTTTGATTATGAAATGGTGTGGGTGTAAGTAGTGCCTCCATCTATCGACTGCCAATAAGAGAGCTATCAACTCTTTTTTGTAAGTGGATAACCCTTGATGTCTTGTACTTAATGTTTGGCTCATGAAAGACAAAGGTCTTTTGTCCTGTAGTAGGACAACACCTACTCCAGAATTGCAGGCTTCCACTTCCAAAATGAATGGTTTGCTAAAATCAGGGAGAGCCAAAACAGGAGCATTTGTCATGGCTTGTTTGAGACTGTTGAAAGCTGCGGTAGTTTCAGGGCCCCATTGAAATCCACCTTTCCTCAATAGGTTAGTCAAGGGTCTGCTAAGTAGAGCATAGTTCTTCACAAACTTTCTGTAGTACCCAGTTAGTCCCAAAAAACCTCTCAGTTCTTTTACAGTAGAAGGTTGGGGCCAATCTAACATGGCAGACACCGTTTTTCTATCAGTGCTTACTCCTTGTGCTGAAATGATATGTCCTAAATACTCCACTTGAGGTTGAGCAAATTCACACTTGCTCTTCCTAGCAAACAACTTATTTATTTTTAATAGCAGTAGAACCATTTCCAAGTGCCTCAAATGATCTTTCATGTTTTGACTGTATACTAGAATATTATCAAAGAAAACTAGTATATATTTTCTGAGTTGCTCCTTAAAAACTGCATTAATAAGGGATTGGAAGGTGGCTAGAGCATTTGTTAGTCCAAAGGGAATAACTCTAAATTGCCATAACCCATGAAAGGTTCTAAAAGCAGTTTTATGCTCATCACTAGCTTTCATCCTCACTTGGCGATACCCTGCCCTTAAATCTATTTTGGAAAACACAGTAGCCCCATGCAATTCATCCAACAGGTCCTCTATCATAGGAATTGGGTATTTGTTCTTGACTGTCAAGGTGTTCAATCTCCTATAATCTACACAAAGTCTCCAAGGTGAGTCCTTCTTTTTAACTAACAGGGCAGGGAAAGCAAAGGCAGATTGACTAGGAACCACAGTTTTGGCCTCCAGCATGTCATTAATAATGGACTCTATGGCATTCTTTTGGTCATGGGAATACATGTAAGGTCTTAAGTTGAAGGTTGATGGCATGATCACAACTTCTCTTTGGTGGAAGGTCAGTTGGATCCTTGAACACCTCAGAGAAAGCTGACAGCATTTTCTCCACAGCAGGTTCCATTTTTTCAGTTCCTTCGACTGTTGGACCAGAATTCAGCATTCTTACTTCAGCTATTACCTCACAGGTGCCACAGTGCAGCATCCATTCTAAGGTTTTGGTATCCACAGTCGACACACAAGGTCGGTCACTAACTCCCATCAAGGTCACCATTCTTCCATGTTTCATGAAGCTTATACTATGGGGTCTGGTATTAAGTATGATTGGCGCTACATGATCAATCCAATCCATACCTAGCACCATGTCACAACCTCCCACCTTGAGCAGCCTGATTTTGAATATAAAATGCTCATCCTGCATTTTCCAGTTGAACAAAGGGCTCTCCTTGTCACAGAACATAGTTTGTCCATTGGCAACTACCACTCTTAAAGGACTTTTCATTGGTTGTACCTGGAGTTTCAGCAACTTAACAATGTGTGGATCAATGAAAGAATGAGTTGAACCGCTGCCAATTAGTACAGTCATTGGGATATTTTTGGCCTATCCAAGCAACTTGATAGTGGAAGTTGCTCCTCCAGTAGTGCTCAATCCCAAAACAACATTAATGGAAACTTCTGCTTGTTCCAGTGTTGCTTCCTCTAGAGTTTCCTGTACATCCACAAACTCCTCTATTTCAGGTTCCCCTTCTACTTCCACACTCTCAATAGCATGGAGAGTTTTTGGCTTGCATTGATGACCGGGAAAGTATTTTTCCTTGCACTTATAACATAGTCCTTGTTCTCTAAGGTTCTCCAAGGTGTTTGGTTTGAGGGGGGCTCTGTTTGTGGTGGGTGTTTTCTGGTGAGGATAAGTAAGTCTTAAAGGTTGGGTAGGAGCTGGAAGTTGGGTTGGTCTGGAGTTTTGTGAGGGTTTTGGGTAAGTAAGGGCCAAGGACGAGTGTAAGGCAAGTTTTGGGCAGGTCTATAAGGAATGAGGGTAGCAAAAATAGCAAAGGATTCCTCATATAATCTTGCTACCTCGTATGCATCCATGATAGTAGTGGGATTAGCCAATTTTACTAAGGGTTTCAGTTCTGGTATCAGACCACTAATGAAGTTGACTACAAAATGGGTTTCATTTAATAAGGGATTAATGATGTTCATGTAGCTAGTGAGTTCCTCAAATTTTTCCTGGTATTGGTCCACACTTGCCAACTGCCTGATTTTGTTGAATTCGTCCACAATGTCCTGTGGTCGAATGTTTCCAAACCTTCAACAAACCTCTGAACAAAACTTCTGCCAGGATATTCTACCTCTATGATTCACCAAATAACTATCCAGCCAAACATCCACCTTATCATTCACATGCATGGAAGCATAACTCAATTTCTCATGCTCAAGAATTTTATACAACTCAAAGAAATTTTCACACTTTCTGAGCCAACCACGAGGATTGCATCCATCAAATTCTGGGAAGTTCATTTTGGGTTTCAAGGTTTTATGGGGAGACTCAGGATCTGCAGCAGGGGCGGGTGCAACAGGGGTAGGTAACAGGGATGAGGAGGAAGAATAAATAAGGTTTTGAAATAAGGAGGGACTAGTGAACAAAGGGACTGGTGTAAATGTAAATCCCCTCCCAATGGGAAAAGTTGAAGGGGTGACCAAAGCATGTGAAGCAGTTAGAGATACCAGATACTCCACCGTGTTCATAAAGAGCCGGCACTACCTGCGCAGATGGTAGGGGAGTTTGCTGTGAGGAGTCCCAAATCGCTGGTGTCAGCTGCAAGGAAGTGTTGACAGTTGTCGGCGATGGTGTTGACGGCCTTGACGGAGTCTACCTTGGTAAACCCATGTTTGCCATTATGAAATCCATCTTTTTGCTCACTTCTTTGACCTCGTCTAGCTGCGATCGGAACTGAGCTTGAGTGGATCCAGTGATTCGAATTGTTTCCCGTCTTCCACCATTGATGAAAGTTGTACCCGCATCTCTTGCATTTCATTCTGCAATCCTTGAAATTCCGGTGTCTGTGACATAGCAGTGGAAGTCGGAAGCCCAGGTGGCTCTGATACAATTATAAAAGATGCTGAGCTCTGTTACTAAATTCAGTGAAGAATAAGAAGGAGGGAGAGAGAGAGAGAGAGAGAGAAGGAAAATAAATAATTTCATTAACGGTGCCTACTGCCAATACAGACTCTGCATATATAACAATACCTGACATTGGATTCCTAGTACTAATTATCCTGCTGACAGCTGTCCCAAATCTGCTAACAAACTTAGGGACTTAATTGGAATAGATAAACTAAATTAAGGGACCTAATTGACATAATGTAAACTACTACTAAAATGGACTAAATAGACAGAATTCATGACACTCAACCGAGATATAAACTGAAATTCCGGACCGGCGACGAATTCGACTCTCAGACGGCGACCTCGGCTCTCATAATCTGAGAGTTTTCGATTGATTGGCGAATAACGCTGGCCAACAGTTGTGATTTTAACCTTTTTACTAACTCAGTGCATATCTATGGATGGAGGTTGTTTTTGCAGGTGAAAGGGTTGGGGTAACGGCTGTTTTTGTAGGTGAAGGGGTTAGGGTGGCGTCTATGGAGATTAATGGAGGTGAGGGAATGGCCACTGGTTTTTGGTGTGAAGAAAGGAGGGGTGATGAGCAGCGGGGCTGTTTTGGATTTTCCAGCGAGATGGCCGGAGGTGGCGATTGCGGCTCTCAAAGATGGGGTTGTTGGCTGCTGGGAGGTCGTTTGGTCACTGGGGTTCTGTGGTGTAAGGCTAGTCGTTTATGGGAGGAGGACGACTGGCCCGTGACTACAGTGAGGAGGAGGGAGTTGGTCGCTAGGTGTTTTTTGTAGTCTCTTATGTGGTCTTAAGGTTGTAGGGTTAGTATTTAGGGTAGTGGGTATGGGCTAAGGGGTTTATTTGGGCCAAGGGGTTAATGGGCTACGTTCGAATTGGCTAGATTTTTGGCCAAATTTACCTTTAAAAAGTGGCCATTTAACTCTACTAGATTAAAAATATTAACTCCTACAATAATAACTATTAAAATACCTAATACCTTATAGATAAAGAAAAATGAAACTATTTTTTTAATTTTTGTGATAAAATTAAGTAAAAGAGTTAAAACTAGTTTAAATAACGATATTAGGCCTAAACTAAATATTTAAACGCTAAAATGTATAAAATTTGGGGAAGGGTCAAAAATTACATGTCTACAATGAGGATGATGATGATGTCGATGATGATGATGATGATGAGGTAGCTACGCATGCCGCCGCCCCACCGGTGCAGATTGCTGATGAGGCAGGCCCATCACAAGCCCGTCTGAGTTACCAGGATGACCGCCTTGGAGCAGGATATGGCTGGCCTACGCACTTCGATCAATGACCTGGGTGCTAGAGTTGACACTCTGGCTACTCAAAGTTCTAGGTCAGAGAAGAAGATCATGGGTTGGCTACGGGCGCTAGGACGAGCATGTCACCTCGATCCTGAAACCGTCTCTAATCAGGATTGAGCACTAGGGAAGTCCCCTTACCTTTCTTTGATTTAATTTCTTTGACATGAGGACATGCCAAATCTTTAAATGTGGGGTGGGGGATGGTTATTGTTGTTGTACACTTGTATAGATTTGTTTGGTATTTTGGTTTGTTGTTAATTAACTTAGACTTGGCCCGAAGACGGACACCTATCGACGGGTCTCTTGAGGGACTTAAGTCCACCAAAAAACAAAACAAAAAACAAAAAGATTTTCTTTTGTGAGGTAATGTATCAACTCCCCCTTGGTTTTTCTTTAAACCACGATTCTTTTCCAAGGGTTTTCATTTGAATCGGGTGTAGTTAGTTTTTCTTTTTAGTTTAGGAACTTTTAGGCGAGGGAAAGAATAGAAATAGGATCCCTTAACTCCATGGTACCTTGAATATAGATTGCTTTAGTGTGACACTTAGGCTCATTAGTCGACTCTAGCAAGAAAGCCTTAAATTGTGTGTTCTTGATTTGGCTTAAGCGCCTTGAGCAGAGTGTCTGATGATCCGAACTGAATTGAGTCATGTGCCATGTGTGAGTGAGGCTTTGTGTATTTTGTGCTAACATTCAATGTCTAGAACTTGACATGTGTGTGTACGAAGCGAAATGGTAGCCTTATTTGGTCTAGAAAGTGATATAGGCTTTTCTTTGTTAAACCTATCTATGTCTGTTTTTACCCACCTGATTGTATATACCATAGTTAACCCCTTTGAGCATGTGATCCTCTTTTCTTTGGCAACCACATTACAAGTCTTACCCAAGTTTTGAATTGTCTATCTTTTTGAACCATATCACCTCTTAGAAGCACTTCAATTGTGATGAATATGGAAAAGTTAAAGTGTGGGGTGGTTGGTTGGGCTTTTGAGTGGAACTAAGAAAATATGGAAAAAGGTGCACGGTGTGATAAGTAATACTAGAAGCCACCAGAATTGAAAAAAAAAAAAGAAGAGAGACTAAGTTGTATAATTGTAAAGAATAAGTCTCATATGGTGGTGGCTTTTGAAAGAAAAAAAGTATGCTTAAAGAAGTTGTGGGTTTAACACAATGATGTAAAGGTGGAATGATGGTTTGACAAAAATGTGGGCTTAAAAGTGAAAAATGTATTAAATTGCTTAGGGAGGTGTAGTCACTATACCCATATGTATCCTACCCGTCTGTCAGCCAACATTACAATCAAACAAAGTCCTACTTGATTCTAGACCAAGTGAGCTCGATTAGTCGAGTATTACACTACGGGGCAAGCCTATGGTGCGTTTTCTGTGGCATAAGAATTTATTTCTGAGGGTGAGTGAAATCTTACTTATTTGAAGTCCTCAGTGTGTGAATTTTGATGACTATGCCATAAGTCTCTTTTGTGGTGAGTAGGCACTTGATTCATGAAAGGAAGGTAAGTCTGGACCTCTGACTGAGAGTAGGAGAGCCAGTTAAGGACATTATGTGGCTAGAGAGAGTCCACTTTTGAGGTGGGGATGTTACGCTAAGGTAGTCTACAAGTGTGAATTATTCTTGGTATGAGGAGTAGGGAAGTTACCCAGTGATGATTAGGCCTATAGAGTGTGGTTTTGTTGCTCGAGGACTAGCAACAGTTTAAGTGTGGGGTGTTGATAGTATCCTATATTATGCAATATAAATGCTATTTATGCTCTAAGTTAACCATACTTTATTGATGTTTAAGTGCTAAATGATAACAAAATGCTCTAATTGAGATTTTTATGCTTTGCAGGAGATATTCCGAGTGAGGAGGATGATATAGAGTGTTTCGGGGTCAAATATGTACAGGTCAAATCGAGAAGCGCCCGGAAGAAAACGAGCAAGAAAAGGCGAAGAAAATCTGGGCAACAGTCCACCGCGACCGCGGCCGGGACGCGGCTGGAAGGCGGTGGAAGAAGGGCGAAAAATAGAATATGTTAAAACGACCGCATTTGAACATATTGAGGGACCAAATCGTAAATCGCTGGAAACTTATCCTAACCCTATATGAACTCAAAAACTCGCCCAAGTTAAGGTTAAGCTTTTTTTTAGACTCAATTGGAGGCAAGAACAAGTGTGAGAAGATCAAGACACCATTAGAGTTTTTCTTTCTTCTTTATTTTCTCATTATTTGTGAATCATGAATTATTTTATGGCTTTATTTTGCTTTATCATGAGTAGCTAAACATTTAAACTAGGGTTTTGATGGAACCTATTGAAGGATAAAATTCTTGCTATGTTAATATAGATTTGCCAAAGTTTAATCTCTATTTGTTCAACTACGTTCTTGTTGTAGTTAATTGAAAGGATCCTCAATCAGTTGTGCTTATTTAGTATGTATTACTTGGGAGAGAGTGCATATTTAGGTAATTGTTGGACAACATCACTCCCGACGTATGTGAGGAATCAATAACCAAGGGCTTAAAGGTGGGATTAGGGATAACGAAACCTTGGGTGCAATCTAAGTGAGTTGTAATTAAAGCCAGCTAGCGTAACTCGGGAGAGTATGTCTAGTAAATTGTCGTATTTACTCGGGAGAGATTTATGGTAGTCAGAGTGCTCATGATCGATAGAGAAGATTAGGCAAATTTATACAAAACATAGCAGGAAGGGATTCCATCAATAGGGAAAATCATAACCTTAGATCATTCTCATTATTGTTTACAACCCATTCTTAATTAGCTCTTAGTTAATATAGTTTCATTAAGTAATAGTTAGTAGAAAACAACCCATTGTTATCTAAAATATCTTGGAAGTTGATTACGTGGAATTGAGTGAGTCTGATAACGGTAATTGGTAGGTTAATTCCATGTAGGATTCGACTCTGGACTTAATATCCGTATTATATCTGCAACAACCGCTTTAACCTTTTTATAAGGCATAGTTGGGCGTGATTAGAATCACTTACCAATGATTTGGGAAAGAAAAGTTCTTTGAAAAATCGCATCTAGGGTTTCTTGCTTTGAAAATTGTGAAGAATGAGCAAAATCCCGTCTAAGTCAAGTTTTACCCAGTTGGAGATGTCGCATTTGCGACCTGGGGTTCGCAAATGCGAACCCCCCAAATGTGAAGAAACCATCGCAATTGCGAAGTCCTCGCATCCTTAAATTCATCGCATTTGCAATGAGAAGTTCGCAAATGTGACCATTTGATTGCATTTGCGATCACTTCCCTAACCTGACCCCCTTCGCAAATGCAAAAATCATGTGGCCAAGTTACTCTTCACAAATACGATGAGTAGCTGGCAAATGCGAACCCATCAGAGTTGCAAATGCGATGCTTGATCTCACAAATGCGAGATCAGAGGCCCGCACCAGAACTGAAACACCAGCAACATTTTCTAAGTCCAATTGACTTTGTAGCCTATGCGAAACTCACCCAAGCCCTCAGGGCTATAAACCAACTATGCACACAAGTCTAAAAATATCATACGAACTTGCTCGCGCGATCAAATCGCCAAAATAACACCCAGAACTACGAATTGAACACCAAATCAAATGAAATTTTCAAGAAAATTGTGGAACTTCTATTTTCACAAACGGACGTCCGAATCATGTCAAACCAACTCCAACTCTCACCAAATTTGATAGACAAGTCATAAATGTAGTATTGAATCTATATCGGGCTCCGAAACCAAAGTACGGACCCGAGATCCAAAAATCAAACATCGGTCAAACATTTCAAATTCATTAAGCCTTAAACTTTCAAATTGCTACAAAATGCGATAACTTGGGCTAGGGACTTCCGAATTCTATACGCCCAAGTCTCAAATCTCGATACGGACCCACCGGAACTGTCAAAATATGAATCCACGTTCGTTTGCTCAAGACGTGGACCGAAGTCAACTCAAATGGATTTTCATATTTTCTCAGTTTTTAACATAAAAGCTTTCCGGAAAGACGCTCGGACTACGCATGCAAATCGAGGAAGGCTAAAATGAGGTCTTTAGGGCTTTGGAATACAGTATTGGGCTCTAAAACATAAGATGAATCACTCCTCCTTTTTTTAATTTGAGAAAAGAAAATTTTCTACACAAACTACTATTATAGTTCCACTATGTTGTATGTCGGCTCTAAGGAGGCCACTAAAACAATTGCTTTACGCTTACCAAATTGAAGGCCCTAATTCTATTAATATTAAGAATTACATATATTGTAAAATTATAATTATTAAAAAGATAGTACATTCTTTTTGGAACATGATAGAGGTTATTTAGATAAAGACTTAAATTTTATAATAAATATGCAAAATGTAAAAAAAAATAGTTTTATGGCGTTATTGACGATGATAGCTAAAAAATAAATATAAAGTCTATTGTAGTACTTTTAGAGTTGATATTTCTTGTAAGAATGGATCAAGCTACTTTTTAAATTCAAAACAGATTTGAACTATTTCAAATGATGATCATATTTTAACATATAGGTAGAAAATTTGAAATCATTAAATGATGAGAACTTATAATAATATTATCTCAATCATGAATATTAATATTATCGAAGCTTTACTAAGTAGAGTTATCAAATACCTTCAATGTTTTGAGCTAGCAAGTAGCTTAGTGCACAGTCAAGATATGTACAAGATGGTCTATAAACCTTTTTTTACAACAACAACAAAACAAAAAAAATATCAAATAAAAACATATAAAATTTATTTATAAAATTTAAGGTCTCTTCTTAAGATTTTGCTTTAAGCTGCCAATATCATTGAGCCGCCCTAGGTATGATACATATTTAGTATTACGAACATTATCATTTGACTAAGAAAAAAAAGTCTATTATAGTTAACCCAACCAAACCTCTGAAGGTCTCTCCTTAGTCAAGTCAATTTGACCCTTTAACTGAAGGCCAGAAAATCTTTATTACTATACCTATTAGTCAATGGAATTAATAGAACTACTATGGGGTCTATATATATTGACTTAATACGATGAAAACAGACTGCATTTGGCAACAATACTCTGATATGTAGGTTGCCTGACCTAAAGGGCTTTTATCATTTTAGCCCGCCCCAGAAGCAATTTATATTTTATAGTTAAAAAAAGTATATAATTTTTGTATAAAACATACAAAAAATAAATATTTTCTTACTATTATTTTAAGAGTAACTATACAATGTCATTTTTCCAATAAAATATTTTTCCAATTTAACTTACAAAGTTTCACCAGCATAACAACAATCATTTATCCTACTTTAGCTTGCTGTTTTTTTATTTAAGCATCATATGGTTGAGATAGATTAAATACATTCCATATTACTGTTAAAAAGAAATCACCAAGTGTTTTATCCACTGCCCGAAAGTTATTTGCTCAACTACAGTCAGAGCCTTCCATAACAATATTCCCATATAACAACCACCATTCATTATAAAAGTCGAGTTTTTTCGGAACCGATTATTATGTTATGTTATAATATATGTCCTCTATAACAACACTTCACTATAATAGCGAAAGAATATAAAATCAAACGAGACTGTTATAGATAGGTTTGACTGTAATTGCATTTTCGTAGAATGGGTCATGTTAAAAAAGCGCTACCTACCATTCTACATTTTAAAACTTAAAACTCGAGGTTTCTAGGTAAGAGCGAAACAGACAGATCCAAGTTGTCATATTATCTTGATATTAATCACATAACTAGATACTTATTCTTAACTAATATAGATATTATTAATGATATAACTTATATATCTATGTAACTATTTATGTCAATTCCTATCCAAGCTTTTCTATGATTGAAAATAAGGACTAAAAACAAAAAAGAACGGGGAAGGGAAATAATTCTCCAAAGCAAAAATAAAAATAAAAAATAAATAAATAAATAAAGAAGACAGAATCTAACCAACTACAGATGGCAATAAAAAAAACATAATGAATTTAATAAAGGGACAGAAGTGCTCGTGGGGTATCCGCCGACGGAAAAAGACAAATCCCAGATGTGAGACTAATATTTATTATGTTTTCTTCAGATTTATTTATGAAAACGACAATTAATTGAATATTGCACACACCAGAATGGAAAGAAAGATAAAAGATAGGACTTGAATTATTTAAATTATGTAGATTCCTTAAATGAAATATATGGCATAAATTATATATTAGATACCCTTCTCATAATTACAAAGGTGGATTTAGCATATGACGTATGAGTTTAGGTGAATCTAAAGTTTTTGTTCAAATTCTATATATGTTATGTATAAAAAAATTTATTAAATATTTATAAATATTTAATTTAAATATATTTTTCTTTTAGGGTAACACCGGATGGAAGATGAAAATTAGTAAGTTGAAGATGGAAGATAAAAAGTTTTTATATTTAATATTTAATATAAATATAAATATGAGAGCAAGATTCAAGAATTAAGGATGGAAGATAAAGACCTTTTATTTATTTTATTAACAATTAATGGAGCATACACGCACTGCTCTTCAAAATCCCAAAATAGAAAAGAAAAATACACCCCATTTGTTTTTCCTTAGATTTGATGAGAATGAGCTGATCTTTTCTCTATTTAAAATATACTGATTGGTGTCTGTTTGGAAATTCTAGGGAGAAGTGTAATGTCTTTTATTTTTTCCTAAAAGGAGAGATTATTATTAATGCAGAAACTTAAGAAGTGTCATTACATGCCGGGACAGATCTAAACGATACAGTTTCTAATAAGTCTTTGCGGAAAATAGATAAAGCAAATAAAGGGAGTTCACTTCAGAAGTGGTCTTCACACTTAACACACTTAACGTTAGTAGGTGAGTTTACTGCGTCAGTATGTGCGCCCTCAAGATAGATATGCCTAACATCTGGATGGCCCAATGCGTCCAGCGAAAACCTGCAGTCATATAGAAAATTAACATTAGCTTTATTGTTGGTTTCCCTCACGGTAGATATGCCTAACATTCGGAGAAGTGTAATGTTTGTTTGTAACAAAAGTATAGTGGAGATGAGAGGGATGGAAAAAATAAAAAAAATACAAATGTGGGCAATACATATTTCTTTGTTTTGTTACATTTTTGTTTAAAATTTCTTCTGTCGAAAGTAAAACAATAAGGACAAGATAGTCTAAAACCTAAAATTTCCCAAAGAATTTTACAAGAGAACAGTAGTTGATATCTGCTTAATACATCTTTTTTTTTTTTTTTAAATTGTCGAGAAATTAACTTCATTATATTGATTTTGAAAAAAAGCCATCACTTACAGCTGATATAATAGGAACTATATTTGCTCGAACAATTTCAGCTAGTACTTATTAATTTGGCTTGTTTGGGTAATCTCAGTGCCCTAAGTACTAAAAATAATACTTTATATATTACTAATTCATAATACAATTAGCTAGGGACACTTAGTATTGAAATAGGAAGGAAGAGACTATCGGGAAGCTCACTCTCGGTGGGGCTCGAAGCAAAAGGTAGAACGTCATATTTTTTTTTTTAAAGAGTATGAATGGAAAATGGAAGAGACACCTCTTGAATTGCACCTATTCATCTCACCCTTTCATTGCGTGTGAATGAGAAATGGAAGAAGCACCTCTTGGATTTCACATATTCATCTCACCCTTTCATTGTCTATAAATAGAGAGGTTTAGCTTCATTTTCCACCACTGAAAAATCTGAAATCTCTCCCCTCAATCTTCTGCATACTGCATTGATTTTTCAAAAGCAAAACGTAAGCATTTTGTGTGATTTGCTCCGCCATTTGAGTTCGTCAAAATTCTGTGATTTGAAATGCCGCTATCACATAATAATAATTCTATTGTATCCTGGGAGGAATTAATCTGCAACCTTGGGTATTGTGAGGGGATTAAATTCCTTAAGGAAACACAAGAAACTTGTGGGCTCGGAATTTTTTCTACTTTATTTTTTTTTTAATTAATGTTTGTTGATTTACTGGTTTTGAATATAGAATGATAACAAACTTAAGAAATTTAATATTTATTTCTGTATTCATCTTATATTCTGCTTTGGGAGACTAAAATCTTATTGATTTTCTATTCCCGTTTTGGAGATTAAAATCTTCGGATTTTCTACTGCAGTTTGAGATTAAAGTCTTTGTGACTTACTACTCAATCCGGGATATAAAAACTCGATTGCTTGTATTTGTTTTGAAGATATAAAAACTTCACCGAGATACTAATTATGTTTGTCAATTTCTTTAACAAAAAAATGACAACAAGTGCGAAACAACAGAATGGTTATGTTGGGACTACTGTTGCAATGGTAATTGCGTCTTCAAGTCGCACAACTCCTGCACAAGCGATGGCGCCGACAGAAAAACCCAGAAAGTTTTCCGGTGTAGACTTTAAGCGTTGGCAGCAGAAAATGTTCTTCTACCTGACCACACTTAGTTTACAACGCTTTATCAGTGAAGACGTTCCAGTTCTGGGAGAAGAAACTCCTGAAAATGAACGATTTGTAGTCATTAAGGCATGGAAGCATTCTGACTTCTTACGCAAAAACTATATTTTAAGTTGCTTGGAAGACGGCTTGTATAATGTTTATAGCGTCATGAAAACATCAAGAGACTTGTTAAATGCTCTTAAAAAAAAGTACAAGACTGAAGATGTTTGACTAAATAAGTTTGTGGCCGCCAAATTTCTGAATTTCAAAATGGTTGACGGTAAATATGTCATAATGCAAGTCCAAGAATTGCAAGTTAATTTTCATGACCTCCTTTCTGAAGGTATGGTCATAAATGAAGCGTTTCAAGTTGCGGCATTTATTGAAAAGCTGCCTCCGCTGTCGAAGGACTTTAAGATTTACTTGAAACATAAGCGCAAAGAGATGACGCTTGAAGACCTTATTGTTCGTCTACGGATTGAAAAGGACAACAAGGCTGCTGAGAAGAAGTCTCGTGGAAATTCAACAATTATGGGTGTAAATATTATTGAGGAAGCTTCAACAAGCAAAAAAAGAAAGAAGTCGTCTGGACCAAAGAATTACCCAAGCAAAAAGAAGTTCAAAGGTAATTTCCACAACTGTGGAAAGGTTGGACAAAAGGCTGCTGAATGTCGTGCACCAGAGAAGGACAAGAAGAAAAGTCAAGCAAACATGATTGGGAGGAATGATGAAATAGACGATTTATGTGCCATGCTTTTGGAGTGAAACCTAGTCGAAAATCCTAGAGAATAGTGGATTGATTTGAGGGCAACTCATCATGTTAGTGCTAACAAGGAGTTGTTTACTTCTTATGCTTCTGCCGGACCCAACGAGACAGTTTTTATGGCAAATTTCGCTACTGCAAAAAATTGAAGGAACGGGCAAGATAGCTTTGAAGATGACTTCTGGCAAGATTGTGACTCTAAATTATGTCCTTCATTTTCCTGAAATGCGGAAGAATTTAGTCTCGACATCACTTCTAGTCAAGAATGATTTTAAGTGTGTTTTTTTCCCGACAAGGTTGTAGTTAGTAAGAATGAAATGTATGTAGGAAAAGGCTACCTTACGGAGGACCTTTTCAAACTCAATGTAATTTTCATTGATATAAATAAAATTTCAGCTTCTTTTTACTTGCTTGAGTCAAATAATTTATGGCATGAACGTTTAGGCCATGTCAACTTCAACACTTTGCGAAAAATGATTAATTTGGAAGTATTGCCTAAGTTTGAATGCAATAACTTGAAATGTCAAATATGTGTGGAATCAAAGTATGCTAAACATCCTTATAAGTCAGTTGAAAGGAATTCAAATCCTTTAGACTTAATTCACACAGATATTTGCGACATGAAGTCAATACCATCTCGCGGTGGGAAAAAGTATTCATAACTTTTTATTGATGACAGTACTAGATGTTGCTATATTTACTTACTTAATAGTAAAGATAAAGCAATTGAGGCATTCAAGCAATACAAAAATAAAGTTGAAACGCAACTAAACAAAAAGATCAAAATGATAAGAAGTGATAGGGATGGTGAATATCAATCTCCTTTTGAAGAAATATATTTGGAATATGGCATTATTCACCAAACAACTGCCCCTTACTCACCGCAATTTAATGGAATTGCGGAAAGAAAGAATGGAACGTTAAAGGAGATGATGAATGCCTTATTGATAAGTTCGGGTTTACCCCAGAACTTGTGGGGGGAAGATATTCTTACAGTGAATCAAATACTCAACAGAGTTTCCCATAACAAAACACAATCTATTCCATAAGAAAAATGAAAAGGTAGGAAACTCAACTTAAAATATTTTAAAGTGTGAGGGTGTTTGGCTAAAGTGCAAATTCTTAAACCCAAAATGATGAAGATTAGACCGAAAATAGTTGATTGTGTTTTCATAGGATATGCAAGAAATAGTAAAGCATATCGTTTTCTGGTTCATAAATCAGAAAATCCCGACATTCATATTAATACGATAATCGAATCTGATAATGCTGAATTCTTTGAGAATATTTATCCGTATAAAAATGAATGTGAGTCGTCTAGTAAAAAATCTAAGCGACCTCGGGAAGAAGGAAAGGAAAGTACGTTTAATGAGGAAAATCCAAGACGTAGTAAACGTCAAAGGACAAATACTTCCTTTGGACCAGACTTTCTGACATTTTTGTTGGAAAATGAGCCTCAAAAGTTCAAAGAAGCAATGTCTTCCTCGGAAGCACAATATTGGAAAGAAGCATTCAATAGTGAGATAGAATCCATATTAAGTAATCATACTTGGGAATTGGTTGATCTTCCTCCCGGAAATAAACCTTTGGGTTCTAAATTGATTTTCAAAAGGAAAATGAAAGCCGATGGTACTATTGACAAATATAAGGCAAGATTAGTTGTTAAAGGGTTTAGACAACGAGAAGGTCATGATTACTTTGACACATACTCGCCGGTAACAAGGATTACATCTATCCGGGTGTTAATAGCGTTAGCCGCCGTGTATGGCCTACAAATCCATCAGATGGATGTAAAGACAACCTTCTTAAATGGATATTTAGAGGAAGAAATCTATATGGAACAACCTAAAGGATTTTTAGTTCGAGGAAAAGAAAAGAAGGTGTGTTGACTTGTTAAGTCACTTTACGGACTAAAACAAGCACCAAAACAATGGCATGCGAAATTCGACCAAACAATGTTGTCAAATGGTTTCAAGATCAATAAGTGTGACAAATGTGTTTACATTAAGAATACTCCAAATCAAATAGTCATTGTTTGTTTTATATGTGGATGATATGTTGAGAATGCATAACGACATTGCTAACATAAATGCTACTAAGTGCATGCTTACTAGTAAGTTTGATATGAAAGACTTAGGAGTTGCCAATTTAATTTTGGGAATTAAGATCCTTCAGACTCCTCAAGGTCTAGATTTGTCTCAATCCCATTATATTAAAATGGTACTTGAAAAGTTCAAATATTTGGACTTTAAAGAAGCAAAAACACCAATTGATTTAAACCATACTCTTGTAAAGAATAAAGGTCAAAGCAAGTCTCAATTGGAATATGCTTGAGTGTTGGGAAGTTTGATGTACATTATGAATTGTACACGACCTGATATAGTTTGTGCGATAAGTAAGCTTAGTCGATACACAAGTAATCCCAACCAAGCTCATTGGACAGCAATGAAACGAGTTTTGTGATATTTGAAATATACCCAAGACTATGCATTGCATTACAATAATTATCCCGCAGTTGTTGAGGGATATAGCGATACAAATTGGATCACCGGATCAACAGAATCAAAATCCACAAGTGGATACGTTTTTACCATTGGTGGAGGAGCAGTGTCTTGGAAGTCGTCCAAACAAACATGCATCGCCCGCTCTACAATGGAGTTTGAGTTTCTAGATTTAGACAAGGCCGGTGAAGAAGCTGAATGGCTCCGGAATTTCTTAGAAGACATTCCATTTTGGCCCAAACTTGTGGCACCTGTATCCATACATTGCGATAGTCAAGCAGCAATAAGAAGGGCTGCGAGCGTTATGTATAACGGAAAATCTCGTCACATTCGACGAAGGCATAATACCGTTAGACAACTACTCTCTAGTGGAATTATCACAATTGACTATGTAAAGTCAAAATATAATGTATCTGATCCGCTTACAAAAGACCTACCTAGAGAGGCGGTTGAGAAGTCATCAAAGGGAACGGGACTATGGCCGAGGACAAGTCACTGTGGCAGTAACTCTACCTAGAAGATTGGAGATCCCAAGATCTAGGTTCAAGGAGATCAAACAAAGTCATTAATGACGGTTCAAGATTGTCAAATAAAAATTGTTTTTGGTCCATTCTCGTGATGAGACAATGTTCAGCACCAAGGATAAAGTGTTAAGGCTTTTTAATGGTTTCAAAATTTTATACGGGGTATATCAAATAGTGTATCTACGGGATAACACGGTTAGGAATCACCTATGTAAGTGTGAAGTGTAAGTCGCTTCAAGGAGAATTCTGTAAGGCCAGTTCTCTACGCACTTATGAACCAGGGGGTGTTCATGGCTGAAATGAACACAACAATGAGAACCAAAGACAGTTAAGGGTTGATTGTGTGACTTATGGTTGTCTAGGTATACACCAAAGTTCGACGGTTCAAAGATATCAAATCCACCGATTGACCGAGTATATCCGACATAAGCTCACTACAGAAAGTTCAAAGAAAAACCTACTTATCCAGATGCGATTAATCCTTAATTGCGAATCACACAGTATTTTCGTGCATGTTTTTCCACATATGTTCATTCCCCATTCAAGTGGGGGATTGTTGCGCTTTTAAAGGGTGTGAATCGGAAATGGAAGAGGCATCTCTTGGATTGCACCTCTTCATCTCACCCTTTCATTGGGGTGTGAATAGAAGAGGCACATCTTGGATTGCAGTTATTCATCTCACCCTTTCATTGTCTATAAATAGAGAAGCTTAGCCTCATTTTCCACCATTGAAAAATCTGAAATCTCTCCCCTCAATCTTCTGCATACTGCATTGGTTTTTCAAAAGCAAAACGTAAGCATTTTGTGTGGTTTGCTCCGCCATTTGAGTTTGCCGAAATTCTGTGATTTGAAGTGCCGCAACACATAATAGTTATTCCGTTCTATCCTGGAAGGAATTAATCCGCAACCTTGGACATTGTGAGAGGATTAAATTCCTTAAGGAAACACAAGAAACTTGTGTGCTCGGAATTGTTTCTGCTTTATTTTTTTTAAACTAACGTTTGTTGATTTACTGGTTTTGAATAGAGAGAGATAACAACTATTACAAAAGAGTCCAACGGAGACAAAGAAAGTAACCGTTTTTACGGTATTTTCGCTTTCAATCCGGATCCATCCTAAACCAAAGAGCGAGGCTATAGACTCTTCCTTGATCAAGTAATTAAGAGATCAATATTTTATTTTGCAGTTGTCCCTTTAAGGTCTAATACGTAATATTTCTATTGGTGGAGAGTTTGGTGGCAGACTACCAAATAATCAATTACAATGGCTAAAATTAATAATTAAATAAACCCCTCAATGAGCCTGATCATCCAGCTCAAGTCTAACAATTATATTATTATTGCAAGTAGATCATGATTAGTTGCTAATTAATCCTTGTCCTAATCTCGCTTATCGACAAATTAAAACCGCAATATAGCTCCTAAATCTAGTACAGATACAGATGCCACAGAGTTCCAACTTGTCAAATAATTATTCCCCACTTGTTCACTTATTCAATACAATAATGTCCCTCCCATTCATTATTTTCTAAAATTTCCGTAATCAAGTAGGTAAGTGTGCAAACATTATAGATCCTCCTAATTTATGAGTGATTTAAAAAAAAAAAAGAATTTCCCCCATTAAGATAACCTCTGCGGAGTCGTTTGGATCAAGAGGGAATTAAAATGCGGGGATTGTTTATGTGATAATTAATAATAATAAGATTGATTGTACACTGATAAATAATGAGGCGATTATTATACATGAATTACTTACTATTATAGGTCATTTTTTCTTTAAGTAGCTTAGTTCCTTCATTACCAATATACTTAATCTTATTCCGTAATATATTTGATATAAAATAATACATAGATTCTCACATAACTTAATATAATATTATGTAATACCACTGATCAAATGCTACATTAGTCATGCTGAGATTATTCATTTCTTATCCAGCCAACCAAACAATTTATTTCCTCCGTTCATTTTTACATGTCTATAATACTAAAAATACATTTTTACTTTTACTTGTATACTAAATTAAGTAGGCGGCGTTTGGACAAAAAATTGTAAAACTCCAAAAAAAGTGAAAAAAAATTCAACTGAAAATGGTGTTTGAAAATTAGAGTTGTGTTTGGACATGAATATAATTCTGGGTTGTTTTTGAAGTTTTGTGAGTGATCTGAGTGAAAATTTTGAAAATAACTTTTTGGAATTTTTCAAATTTTTGAAAAATTCCAAAATGCATCTTCAATTGAAAATTGAAAATTTTATAACCAAACACTGATTCTGGAAAAAAGGTGAAAAAATTTCAAAAAAAATTGAAAAATTTCTTATGTCCAAACGGGCTCTAAATCACAAGAAAGACAATCTTTTTTTCTTCCTATTTTACTCTTATCATTAACTACTCATTTCCCAAGACTTTTAGAAATGATATCATTATTATGCGTAAAATTATTTTTCTTAAAGTGCAAAGTCAAAAGTTAACGACTAAAAATAAACGGACGGAGTATTATATTACGCGGGATTTTGTGATGGGATTAATTGCTCAAATACCACAACCAAACGACCCCTTAGACATATTAATCTGGTCCACTCACATTCACAACTTTATACTAAAAATATCTACAATAAAGAGATCAAACAACAACTTTAATCTCCACCACTAATGGAAGTTAAAGTTAAAGCTGAATCTGAATCATCAATAGAAACAAATGAGGAAGAAGTTATTATTAACTTCAATCCAAGAAATATCCAGAAATATATAGGTGTTCGAAAACGTCCATGGGGAAAATTTGCAGCTGAAATTAGGGATTCAACAAGAAATGGAATTAGGGTTTGGCTTGGAACTTTTGATACTGCTGAAGAAGCTGCTATGGCTTATGATCAAGCTGCATTTTCTATGAGAGGTGAACAAACTTGCCTGAATTTTTCAGTTGAAAAAGTGCGCGATTCGTTACAGAGAATGGAATGTAGTTACTTGAAAGATGGATTAATGTCACCAGCCGTTGCCCTAAAAGAGAAACACAAGAAAAGAAATAGTAGTAATTCAAGGAAAGAAGGGAAAAAGAAGCAAGTGAATATTAAAGAAGAAGAAGAAGAAGAAGAAGAGGAGAATGTGTTGATATTTGAAGACTTAGGTCCTGATCTATTAGATGAACTCTTATCTCAGAATTATTCCTCTTGTTCAAATTATTAATCTACTAATTTTCCCCATCTGTAAGTAATCTACTCCTTGTTCATGGTTTTATCTTATAATTTTTTAAAATTTAAATCTACATCTGCAAGGTTGTCTGTCTTCACAGTGTGCCCGTGTATATTATATCTGATAGAGGTACGTTGTTCACCTCACACTTTTGGAGGGTCGTATAGCGAGAGTTAGGCACGCAGGTTGAGTTAAGTGCAGCATTTCATGAGTCATGATTTTATTGCCACTGGACGGAAAATACACTTTGTAGAAGGGGGCTTTATATTTCAATTATTGTTGTTCTTTCAAAAATATGAGCAAAATCCTATCCCAACTTATTGGAACCCTAGACTAGGTTTAAAGGCGGATTCAGAATTTTAGGTTTATGGGCTTTTACAAAAATCTCAAAGTTAATGTACAATACTAACGGGATGAACGGACTGGATTCCAATAGCTAAATATTCTTATACATTTAATGAATTTTTCAATACAAATACCGACTTTAGACAAAAGCTATTGTGTTCACGGAATCCGTAGCTATTAAACTGAATCCCCCCTAGGTTATTCAAGTTTTTAAATGGTGTTCTATATCTCTCTTTTGGGATATTTTTCTTTGTTCATATGTGCAGAAATAAAAACTTAAATACAGATTTTATTTCCACCAACACTTGTTGGTATTTTATTTATATAAAAAGAATACATTTCATTTTCCATACGTAATTGATATCACAGATTTTTCAGCTAAAAGATTGTGATCTTCAAAACTTGTAAAGTCATTATCATCTCTTTTGACTTTAGGTTTCCACATTCTATAACAGTGCTTCAATCCAATCAAACTAATTATTATATTACTCATTAATCTAGGAATTAGCAAAGCAGATTTTGATTAATTTGGATGTTTCTTTTGGATCTCTTATCCAAGTATGATCCTTGAATAGCATAAATTGACAATTAGGTATATCATAAAGATTCAAAAACAAGAATTCAATCACTTTAGTAGTCAATTAATATTATTCTTCCTTTTCTTTTCACTGATGATGTGTCATTGTCTATTTATAAAGTATAATCAACAAGAAAATAGAAAAGTTCCAAGTTGAATGTTACATCTATGTGGTTCTTTTCTTTTTTATAATATGCAAAGCTTACTCACTCCATATTTATCATATTGTTTTTTTGCATGAGTCAATTGCTTGAAAGCTTCTACATATAGAGGCCCTACATTTTTACTTTATATACATAGTAGGTGGAGCCAGGATTTCAATCTTATAGGTTTTGAATTTTAAAACGACAACTTCAAATGTTAATCACTAGGCTCTAAATTCTATATTTGTGCATATTTAATTAATTATAAACACCAAATACGCTACAGGGTTCGGCTAAACTCATAGCTTGGCTTGTGCCTTCGCCTTTGATAGTATCTAACAAAGTATTAGGCCACCAAGTGTGTTAAGCGTCTCATATTGGTTGAGAGTAGTAGATTATTGAGTCATTCTAAGGTCTAGGGAAATTCTCATCTCAAAGCTAGTTATTGCATTGAGTTAAGCTCACGGTTTATTTATTTAGTATGGTATAAGTGACAGACTCATCTCAAAGCTAGTTGGTGCTTATGTTATCCTGAGCCGAGGGTCTATTGGAAACAATCTCTCTATCCTCATAAAGTAAGGGTAAGGTCTGCGTACACACTACCCTTCCCAGACCCCACGGTGTAAGATAATACCGGGTATGTTATTGTTGTTGTTGATGTTGGTATAAGTGCCAATTCTTTGTTTGCCTAATGTTGGGCCATGTTTTGTTATTTATGGTTATGATGTCAAGTCTTGGGTTTTTTTTGTGTGTGTGGTGTGGAATTAGCTACGAACGTCGTCGCTAAAACATCCGTAGCTAATAGAATTTCTTGATAATTCGTTGCTAATCCGTCGCTAAATGAGATTAGCAACGGACTTTTCTATTTAGCTACAAAATTTGTCCAACGCTAAAACTTGATTTTTTAGTAGTGGTTATATATATATATATGATCTCGGACAATTCTCAACTTATAAACTTGTATCGCGATCATTGAGTTAGGGCGAAGGTTCATTTTCTTAATAAATCCCAAATCAAATGAACATTTGGTAAGAGAGGGATCCGAGAACTCGAACTGATACTTTGTAAGATTTTAGGTAGAAAACATCTCTATAATTTTTAGTAGCAAGAATTTACTTTAAATGTTTTAAGCCAGTGGTTCAAAAAAAAAGTATCCTATCTCTCTAATAACTTTTAGATGAGACGATCGCACACAGTAAAGGTTACAAGTTCAGAATCTCACTGTCACCCATTGCACAAAAAGACATTCACGTGCTTGACTTATAAAAATAGAATCAGACCAGCACGCGAGGAGGCGAGTTCGATGATAAAGTGTAATCTCTCTATCAGCTTGAACTTACACACTTCAACATCAGTTACATGGGAACTGAAACTCTTTGTATGAATATCTGTGGAATTAATTAAAGATTCAAGAACCTATGCATATTTATCATTACAAGTCATGGGCGTATCTATAGCCTACAATACGGAGCACGTGAACCTATGATCTCTCCGCCAAATTAGGTATTTTATGTACATATTTTTTGGAACTTTTCCAGTATTATATGTTGGCACCCATGCTCTACAAAAATTGAATGATGCACTTGGTTCAATACTTAATTATTTTCCTTTCTTTCTAGTGGTGCACCCATGTTCTCAAAATTCTAGATCCGCCTCTGTTACAAGCCGCAAAAAATGGCACATCATTGCTAGTTTAATGGCATATTTGTTAGAATCCTATTCTGTTAAGTGTATATGAGTTGTAATCGTTCCTATAATCATGAATAATTCTCAATACTTAAAGCTAACTTTTGGAGTTAAGTCAGACACGAGATTCATTTCTAAATAATATCTATGTGATAGTTATATGTAGATCAAATACAACATCTCAGTTGCACTCTCTCTAGCTCTTTTAAGTCTTCCTTCTGGTGCCTTTGTCTTACATATTTATTGGAGTAAGACCATATCTCGATTTGTGCATGTTATTTTTGCGCAAGAGGCAAGGGCCATACAATTTTCTCTGTATCGTTTCAATTTTTTAATTTCGGATATTTTTGAAGGGACATTTTATAACATAGTAAAGAAAAAAGTTATTACCCTTTACATGAAATGTAATAATGCTAGACATTGGAGTCGAGTTAGACCAAAAGTCAATCATTTTGACATGATATTAAGTCAAATGCATCACAATTCTTGGTTTGTTCCAATAAATGGTCCATGCCCTCACATGTTATGTTGCTCACGCTATAAATGTCCGCTCCAGATATCACATACTGGTTGGAGGAAACGAAATATTGTCTCCTTATATGATTTTGTTAATTCTCCTCTCACAAGATAATATTTGGAGTTGAGTTATATTCATGTTTTGAAGGAGAACATTGCAGTAACGCTAAAATTGTTTCCATGTGAACTATAGGTCACGGGTTCGAATCGTGAAATCAACCATTAATGCTTGTATTGGGATGGATACAGGCGGATGTAGCACTCCGGTGACGGATTCAATTGAATCCATAACTTTTGACACGTAATATAAATTGATGTGTAAAAATTCACCAAAAATTACAATAAATAGTAGATTGAATTCATAGTTTCAAAAATATAATGTGTTCAATTCTAAGAACCTTAAAGTTGAACTCATAGAATTTAAATCCTGAATCCACCTCTGGGGTAGACCGCCTACCTCACATTCTTTGGGGTGCGTCCCTTTCCCGAACCCTAAATGAATACGGAATGTTTCGTGCACCCTGCCCTTTGAGTAATATCCGTATTTTCTATTATAAGTCTTGTGTAGAAAATAATTATCCACCCATACTATCCATTTAAAAATGGGTTGGATAATAAACCATTTAAAAGCGGGTCCAATATGGATAAAGAACCATATTATCCACTTAGAAAATGGTTAACCAATGGATAATAATGTTTTTAACTTTTACATTTGTAAACCCTCAAATTGGAGTTCCTCAAGTTTGGAAGATTAGAAATTCTCTCATAAGTGATCATATTTAAGAAGTCATGGATAATATGAATATCCATATTATCTGCAGGATAAACTCGTGTTTTATCCGTCTCAAATACGGATCGGGTTGAATAATTTATCCGTTTTTAAAATTATTCATTTTGGCTCACTCATACCAGATCCGACCCGTCTATTTGCCATCCCTAGTCTTGTGCATGCCTCACAAACGAATATGTAACCTTGTTGACTTTTCTAAGCTGTGATTGAATAGCAAAAGAAGAAGGGGAAAAAAGGATAAAAAGAAAACTCGATTTACTAAAAAGCCTGGAATAAACACAGATGAATAAGTTAATGTGCTTTCTATTTTATGTATGGATCTAAATTCGAAGATTTAAAAACTCCTCGAGCCGACAGTAAAAGACAAACTAGGGGTGAAATTCAATAGTGATATATGTCGCACGCTTTATTAAAAAAGTTACTGATCAGATTTAATTAACTATTTATTTACTGATTCGAAATATCAGATGACAAAATTATTCCAAAAAGAAAGGAGGTTGTTAAGCTGATTCCTCAAATTAGTTGGGCAAAAAAAATACTCACTACTCAGCCTGATTATGGAAAAGTATTTTTAAATGTATTTTTCCAATAAAAAATTTCCTAAAAGTGTTTTAAAGGAAAAGTTATTTTTTTTTGTGCTTTCAAATACTGCTCTTGTAACAGTCCGGTCCACTAGTGATATTGACCATTTTAGACCTAGGCTCGCACGACTTTAAAATGCGTCACTAAAGTCTAAGACATGTCTACTTATATACCCAACATCTCTCCCAAGTTTTATCGATTTGGGATTCGCCTAGGGTATCAACACCCCCCTCTCCTCCCTCCCCCCATCCCATAGGGACTAAGCGTTCTTGCTGAGGTTTGCCCCATTACCGTTCAAGGTTGCACGCAGAGTGGCTCTGATACCACATGTAACAGTCCAGCCCACTAGTGATATTGTCCAATTTGGGCCTTGGCCCACACAGCTTTAAAACGCGTAACTAGAGTCTAAGGCTTGTCTACTTATATATTCAGCATCTCTCCCGTGTTTTGTAGATGTGGAATTTGTAAGTTATTTTCTTACGTGTATGTGGCCCAATAGGTTTAAGGCCCATAATTAATACTCTCTCAGTTCTAAATTTGGAAATAATTTAGCTTAAACTTATAATTCTACCCTTAGTGAGAAGCTTTTATAACCACACAATTACTTTGGCCCCCTTTTTGATTTGTTTAGGACCATAAATTTCAAAAGTCTTCATTTTTTTCTTAAACTCTGTACCCAGTCAAACATGTTCACTTAAATTGGAACGGAGGGAGTATTTAATTATTGATCAAATCTCATTTGTCTGATCGGCTACTTGATGGACATACAGGATTAAGTGAGAACCTCTATAAATTGGTCATCTCCCCACCCATTAGGTTTACCGTATTTTATTTTCTCTTTTCCATCACTAAAGTCAGCGGTAACGAAAGCTAGGGTAAGGGGCGTGTCACAAACCTAAAACCAATCCGGTAGTGATGGAGTTTATCGTGGAACTAGGCAAGCCTACACTCATAACCAATTCGATTTCTATCATAACAATATTTATATATTAACCTTTTTCATCAGAGAAACCGAAATAAAAGATAAAAACAAACCCAAAATACTGTAAAAATAAATCCCAACATCTGTTGTCACTAAGTCATGAGACATACTACAACTGTGCCAAAATACATCAAGACAACATTTGTCTGGGAAATAACTAACAAAATACACAAAGGAAGAACGGGAAGGAGAAAGGCGGGTCTACGATCGTCAAGCAGCTACCTCGCTCTCTCCGAAGATGAACCGCAACAAACGATCAACTGGATCTATCGTGACCTGGGATACCTGAATCTGCACACCAGGTGCAGGGGGTAACGTGAGTACACCAACTCAGTAAGTAACAAGCCCAAATTGTGGGCTGAGAGGTGGTGACGGACTAAACCTTCACATTTATAACAGAATCTTTGTACAGAAATTTAGGCATGCTTTCAGTTAACTAGACAGCTCAAAGTGATAAGATAAGTACAGTTCTGAACAGTTTAACATATATAACTCAACGTATTCTACATGCCAATGCATCAACAGTATGAAATGCACAATGTGCTCCCACTATCAAATACTCATCCATTCAGTACTGTATATAGCTCGCATGGCCCAGGGAAGATCCATCCCAGAATATATACACATCAGACATAAGTCACTCAGTACTGAGGAGGCTGATCCAGCTCTATGGAGAAGATCCATCTCCAAATAATGATACACCTCGCAACCACTCGGTATTGTATATGGCTCAACGGCCCAGGGAAGATCCATCCCAGAATACGTATACACATCACTGACATCAGTTGCTCAGTACCGAGGAAAAAGGCCAATCCATCCTCATGAAGACGATCCATCTCCAAATATAAACACTTCGGACAAGATCCATGTCCAGAAAAGATCCATCCCTCAAATATCACTACGCTCACTAGGGGTGTGTTACACACTTCTGAGGGCCTCCTACAGCCCAAGCGCTATCATAAGCCAGATCCAGCCATAAATCAATATAACATGCTATGGCGTGCAACTCGATCCCATAACTGTTACTCGTAAACAGGCTCTCGGCCTCACTCAGTCATCACTCTCCAGTCTAGCCCGGGCTCATAATGCATGATCTAACCCGAATCAATAATATAATGCCCAACAACAATAACCGAGTCTAAGACATGATATGATATGCATAAACAAGACGGAGTATTTAATATCAATGAAACACATGAGATGACAACAATAGACGACCGCTCGGGTCTCAACAGTATCGAAGTGAAGCCTTAACGTAGTATTTAGCATTATTTCTAACATGTTTACATTCATCACATTGATAGAAGAACAAATATCAACAAGAAAGAACCATTAAATGGTGTCATGGAATGAACCAGGTTAGAAGTCTCACGGTGCACGACCGCACGCCCGTCACTTGGCATGTGCGTCACCCAATTCTAATCACATAACACGCAGTTCAGGGTTTCGATCCCTCAGAACCAAGTTTGGAAGCATTACTTACCTCAATCAAGCCAAAATTCTACTCCGCAATGCCCTTGCCGCTCGACTCGGCCACAAATCGCTCTGAATCTAACCAAAATCAGTATTATATCATTAATATATGCTAAAGGAACGAAGTCCACGTCAAAATTACCAAATTACATCACAAAACCCAAAATTGGCCAAACCCGACCCCGTCCCACGTCTCGGAATCTGACAAAAATTACAAAACTGAAATCCTTATTCACTCACGAGTCTATACATACCAAATTCATCAAAATTCGATCTCATATGACCCCTCAAATCCCCAAATAAAACCTTCAAATTTTCAAGCCCTATCCCCTCAATTTCATCCCTAATATTAACAAATCTCATGCTTAATCAACTGAAAAATTACCATAATCACGAGTATTAGGCTCAAGTAACTTACCTCACTGATAATCCTTGAATCTCTTCTCAAAAATCACCCAAAATGTTCCAAACACGTCTTCAAAATGGTGGAAATAAGCAAAATTCGCGAAGTGCAACATATATAGGTTCTTCCAGGGATTCCGCACCTGCGGACACTTTTCTCGCACCTGTGGTCCCAGGTGCGCATCTACGGAACTCACTTATGCCCAACTTCGCACCTGCGGGCTAACAGGTGCGACCCTCTTTTCCACGCCTGCGCTCAAAGCCCAGGCCTCATTTCCCGCATCTGCGATAGACACTCTGCACATGCGGCTCCTCCTCCGCATGTGCGGCCACACCAGAAGAAACACACCAGGAGATTTTCAGCTTTCCAAACTTCACGAATTCAACATGTTAGCCATCCGAAACACACCCGAAGACCTCGGGGCCTCAACCAATTATACCAACTCGTCACATATCATCATACGAACTTAGTCGAACCTTGGGAACACTCAAAATAATATCAAATTACCCTCGGATTCAAGCCTAAGAACTTCTAAACTTCCAAATTCCGCCAACGATATGATGTCGAAACATACCAAACCTCATCCGAATGACCTGAAATTTTGTACACATATCCCAAACGACCCTACGAACCTATTCCAACTTTCGGAATTCCATTCTGACCCCGATATCTAATTTTCCACTGCCGACCGGAAATCGCTAAAAATTCATTTTCGCCAATTCAAGCCTAATTCTACCACGGACTTCAGAATAACATTCCGAACTCACTCCTAAGTTCAAAATCATCTAATGAAGCTATCCGAACCATAAAAATTAAATTCTGAGATCATTTACCTATAAGTCAACTTCCGGTTGACTTTTCCAACTTAATATCTAACTTTAGAGGCTAAGTGTTTCAATTCTCTCCAAAATCACTTCGAACCCGAGCCAACCGACCCGACACAACATAATAGAGTTGATCAACAAATAATGAAGCAGAAATAGAAAAAAACGTGGCTAAACTCTCGGAACGACCGGTCAGGTCGCCACAGTGCGAGAAACCAATTCCAATCAACGTTTCCGCTTCACGATGATGACTTACGATTCAAGTATGTTTTCTATACAATTTTGTGTAAGATTATTATGTTCAAGATCCTGGTATGCAATTAAAGTTTATACTTACACGTATTATCATAGCATGGATATTTGAACCGATAATCTTCGTTTACTAGTACGATTGAAATTACCGTGGCTTTAGTTAAGAACAGTACGATTGAGAATTCAATCTCTGCTAACGACAACAATAAAGAGTTGCATATATGGATTATGGAACAAGATGGAAGCTGGGAATTGTTAATGAACATATGCAACTTGAACATTATTTGCAGAAATTTCATAGTAACTAGAAAGCTTTTGTGTTGCACCAAAAATAACAACGGAGTTGTCTTTCAAGGAAAGACGTGTCGTACCCTTTTCATCTACAATCTTAAACAGCAACAATTTGTTGCAGTACCTGACGAATATATACAGTTTCCTCCCATAGCTTCAGTATGTAAACATATATTGATTCATCATATCTGAAGATTAATCTCGATAGTTTAATGACTAATGTATGTGTTTTAAAGTTATATAGAATGTTTAAAATATATACATACATAATATTTATATTTTATGCATGTACTAATGTCCATATAGTTTGTTAGTCACCAAAGTGATCAAACTAAATTGTTGAAAGAATTCACATGCACAAAATATTTTGATAATTATTTTGTGTCTACATTGATGTTTGTATAGTTTGTTAGTCACCAAAGTCGCCAAACTAGCATGTTTATGAAAATATGCATACATAAAATTATAATTTATCCATGAGATTAATGAAATGCCTATAATTAATAAAAATCCGTGGATAAATTAATTTTCACTATTGCTAGAACCTAATGATTTACCCAAAGGTGAATCAATTATTCTATGAATAGTGAATATGATGAGGTAAATTAATATTCTTAGTCAAATATATATTGTTTGTCTAAAGATGGCATATATATTTAATTACCTATCAAAGACTAAATAACATTTAAATTATGATAGTGTGTCGTAGTATTACCCAAAGGAGAATTGCGCTATGCTTTAACTGTTTTGTTGAATCCACATTGATTTGTGAGCATGTATTATCTATTTTGTAGTTATTCCTTTTCATTCGCATGCTTTGTTTGTTACTGTGTTCAACGGATTGAACTTCTCTGAATGGCGTGAACAAGTCCAGTTCCACTTAGGTGTGATGGATCTTCACTTGGCTCTGCTAAATGATAAGCCCTCTGCCATTACTGATTCGAGCAGTGCGGATGAGAAGTTCCATAAAGCATGGAAACACTCTAATAGGCTAAGCCTTATGTTTATTCGAATGAATATTGCCAACAACATTAAGAGTACTATTCCACAAACAGAAAGTGCCAGAGAATACCAGAAGTTTGTGGAAGAACGTTTTCGTTCTACAGATAAGTCTCTCGCTGGTACACTAATGGCTGAACTCACGACAATGATGTTTTATGGGTCGCATAGTATGCAAAACATATCATCGATATGACTAACATTGCAGCAAGACTTCAGACCTTGGGGATGAAAGTGGATGATTCCTTCTTGGTTCAGTTTATTTTGAACTCGTTGCCTTCTGAGTATGGACCTTTTCAAATTAACTATAAGTGGAATGTTAGTGAATTGTTAGTTATGCTTACTCAGGAGGAGTCAAGACTTAAGAAACAAGAGAGTCATTCAATTAACCTCATGGGGGAGCTGGTAAAGGACTTAAAGTGAAGCCCAACAAGTTCAAGAAGAAGAAAGCACCTGCTAAATGCTCCAAAGGATTCTAAGAAGGAACATAAGGCAGATACATGTTGTTTCTGTAACAAGGAAGGACACTATCAGAAAGATTTCCTGAAACGTAAAGCTTTGTTCGAAAAGAAAGGTATAATTAGTGCTTTTGTATGTTTTGAATCAAACTTAATAGAAGTTCATAATAATACTTGGTGCCTTGATTCAGGTGCAACTGTTCATGTATCTACTACGTTGCAGGGATTCCTTACGATCCAAAATACAAATTCAAATAAGGATTTCTTGTTCATGGAAAATCGTATGAAGGCTCCAATTGAAGGCATAGGGACTTATCGTTTTATCATGGAGACTGGACGTCACCTTGATCTATTACAGATTCTTTATGTACCTTCAGTTTCTAGGAATTTGATTTTTCTTTCAAGACTTGAAGTTTCTGGATTTGATTTAAAGTTTGGAAATGGATGTTTTAATTTATATAAGAATGTTATTTTTTATGGTTCTGATTTTCTTAGTGATGGTTTATATAAATTGAAACTTGATATTGGTTTTTCTGAATCCCTTCTTACTGTTCAACATAATGTTGGAATTAAACGTAGTTCACTAGATGAAAGTTCTGCTTACTTGTGACATATACGTTTGGGTCATATATCCAAAGAAAGGTTAGAAAGATGAGTAAAGAATGAGATTCTTCCGAATCTAAATTTTACTGATTTTACTATGTGTTTGGATTGCCTTAAGGGAAAGCAGACCAAGCATAGTAAGAAAGGTGCCACAAAAAGTACTCAACTTCTTGAAATTATACACTGATATTTGTGGACCTTTTGATATTCTATCTTATGGTGGAGAGAAATATTGTATCACTCTTATCGATGATTTTTCACGTTATGAATACATCTATTTGCTGAAAGAAAAAATCCCAAGCAGATGCTCTCAAGGTGTTTGTTAAGGAGGTTGAAAGGAAATTAGATAAAAAGGTGAAAATTATTAGGTCAGATAGTGGTGGTGAATATTATGGTAAATATAATGAATGGGGACAATGTCCAGGTCCATTTGCAAAGTTCCTCGAGGAACATGGCATATGTGAACAGTATACAATGCTAGCAACACCTCAACGAACTGGTGTTGCAGAAAGGCGTAATCGAACACTTAGGATCTGGTTAGGAGCATGATAAGTAATTCCTCATTACCCAAATTATTGTGGATGAATGCTCTTAAAAATGATGTATATTTATTAAACAGGGTTGCTAGTAAGGCAGTTCCAAAGACCCCTTCCAAACTGTGGACAGGAAGTAAACCTAGTTTAAGGCCCTGCAAGTTTGGGGTTGCCCAGCGGAAGCTAGTGTTTATAATACACAAGAAAAGAAATTAGATTCTCGAACAGTAAGTGATTACTTTATTGGTTACCCAGAGAAATCTAAAGGGTATGTGTTTTACTGTCCAAACCATAGTTCGAGAATTGTTGAAACCGGTAATGCAAGATTCATTGAGAATGGTGAAGTTAGTGGGAGTGTTGAAAAGCAAAGTGTAGAAATAAAAGAGGTGAGGGTCAATATTTTATTACCCACGAATGTACCTACTTCCACACAAATACCAAATATTATTCCAGTTGTGGAAGAACACTTTGACAACACCGATCAATATTTAGATTAAACACTTCATGAAGAAACTAACTCACAAATATCTTACACAAATGAACCACAAGAAATGCCATTAAGAAAATCTCAAAGAGTTAGAAAATCGGCTCTTTCAGATGATTACGTGGTTTATTTGCAAGAGTTAGATTTTGACATTGGTCTTAATAAGGATCCAGTTTCATTTTCACAAGCCATAGAAAGTAATGAGTCTGACAAATGAATTGATTCCATGAAGGAAGAGCTAAAATTCATGGAATACAACAAAGTCTGGGATCTTGTTGAATTGCCAAAATGTTCTAAAAGAATCGTTGCCAAGGGTTATACTCAAAAAGGAGGCATTGATAATAAAGAGACATTTTCACCAGTCTCAAAGAAAGACTCGCTAAGAATTATTATGGCTTTGATGACTCATTATGATTTAGAGTTATACCAAATGGATGTGAAAACTGCCTTTCTTAATGGAGATCTCAAGGAGGAAGTTTATATGGACCAACCAGAAGGTTTCAAATATAAAGGAAAAGGTCAAATAGTGTGTAAACTGAAGAAGTCAATATATGGATTTAAACAAGCTTCACGACGATGGTATATAAAGTTTAATGATACCATAACATCTTTTGGATTTGTGAAAAATACCGTTGATTGGTGTATATATCAAACGATCAGTGGGAGGAAGTTTATTTTTTTAGTCCTATATGTTGATGATTTTCTACTTGTTGCTAATGATATAGGCATATTGCGTGAGACTAAAGATTTTCTCTCTAAAAATGTTGAAATGAAATATATGGGTGAGGCATCCTATGTGATAGGAATAGAAATATTCCGTGATAGATCACAAAGATTATTGGGATTGTCTCAGAAAGGCTACATCGAAAGAATTCTAGAGAGAATTAATATGAACCATTGTTCAGCAAGAATTGTTCTAATTCAAAATAGGGATAAATTTAATCTCATGCAATGCCCTAAGCATGATGTTGAACGAAAAGAAATGAAAAAAATTCCATACTCTTCTATTGTTGGTAGTCTGATATATGCTCAGGCTTGCATAAGACCGGATATTAATTTTGCGGCCGGAATGCTAGGAAGATATCAAAGTAACCCAGGAATTGATCATTGGAAAACTGCAAAGAAAGTTTTGAAGTACCTGAAATGAACGAAGGATTACATGCTCATGTATAGGAGATCTAATAATTTGGAAGTTGTTGGATACTCGGATTCAGATTTCACTGGATGTATTGACACTAGAAAGTCCACGTTTAGTTATTTGATCCAATTAGCTGAAGGAGCAATATCGTGGAAGAGTGCCAAACAGTCTGTCATTGCTATATCCATGATAGAAGCAGAATTTGTGGCATGTTTTGAAACCACAATTCATGCATTATGGTTGCGAAACTTTATTTCAGTACTTGGGGTTGTCGACACCATTACCGAGCCGCTGAAAATTTACTGTGATAATTCTGCAGCAATATTCTTCTCCAAGAACGATAAGTACTCCAAAGCTGCCAAACATATAGAACTATAATACTTTACTGTCAAGGAGGAAGTTCAGGAACAAAGAGTGTCACTTGAGCATATTGGAACTGATATCTTGATTGCAGATCCGTTAACGAAAGGTTTACAATCAATGATATTTAAAGAACATGTACATAGAATGAGTCTTGGCTGTATTTATAATTGTTGTATTTATGATGTTTTGACACTCTGAGCTCATTTACGTATTTATGATATATATTAATGGTTTCATGTTTCTCATAATGGTGTACACATTATTGTTTTGAGATATTACAGGATAACTCTCAATGAGACTTTATTGCGGACCATAATATTTTATACCTTATGAACGTGATACGATAAATTACTAATGTTGTAGTATATGGAAGGGAGTATGTGGACAAATTATATATAACCGCCATAACTCACATTTAGTATTTTATCGTATTATGGTATTTATGATGGACGTTATAGAAGAGATTTGTTTATGCGCAACTAATGGTTGTATTAGTAAATATCAATATTATGTGATTATTTCACCAAGTGGGAGAATGTAAGTTATTTACTTACGTGTATGTGGCCCAATAGGTTTAATGCCCATAATTATTATTTAATTATTGATCAAATCTTATCCGTCCGATCGGTTACTTGCTGGACGTACCGGATTAAGTGAGAACCTCTATAAATTGGTCCTCTCCCCACCCATTAGGGTTACTATATTTTATTTTCTCTCTTCTATCACTGAAGTCGACGGTAATGAAAGCTAGAATAAGGGGCGAGAAACCAATTCCAATCAACACTTTCGCTTCACGATGATGGCTTACGATTCACAGGATTCGCCCAGAATATCACAATGTATAAGTTGAGTGATTTTATTGAATAAAAAAACGATAGTATACTTTCGCAAGAAAATAACTATGTCCAGTTGACATAAATTCTTTCCTAGAGGCTAGACCAATCAAGCTAAAATACGAGAGAGCTGAGCTAGGTGACCAGGCAGGGTCAAGCTATGTTGGTCCAAGGATGATCAATTAATGATTTTTTGCCAAAAAATTATATTACATATAAGGTAAAATATTACTTGTTATTGATTAAAATAGACTTTCAACAGCTCCCTGGCAAATAACGTTCAAAATTTGAACACCTTTATTGAATTTCCTGATTTCGCCATTGTGTCCAGATTATAACTAACTATAAATAAATAAAATTAATAAAAGAAAAAACTGAAAAAGTCAAGAACTATACTTAGGGTTTCAGTAGTGTTTGTTGTCCTTTAGTATATGTTTTATTTTATTTTAGGAAATAAGTGCTTGTGGGGTATGCGCCGACGGAAAAAGACAAATTTTCTTGACGTGAGGCCCAAAGTTGTTGCCTCACAGTTTTTGTATTTAAATGAAGGCTTCTTTTTTTTTTACTTTAAACTCGCGCCAGAATTTATTTATATTTGATTCTCGAAAAAATATATAAAATTTGTATAATTTTTATGTATAATATAGAGAATATATACATATACAAAAGATATATATTTTTTGCTATTATTTTGAGAGTGGCTATACAGTATAGTTTTTCTTAAAATGAAAGGATTTAAGGTGACAATAATGATTTTTTCTCCATCAATATAATATAAAATGATTTATTACTTATTCTAAATTACCAATTAATATTACTTTAAATGAAATTACACAACTATATTTTAAGTGTCCTGATTGTACAAATAATTTGTATACTGTCGGAACATAAAATTTAAAAATTAATCATCAAAAATGGGAAAGGAAAGACAGAAAAGAGGGCACTTGATTCATCGAAGCAGATTCCTTGAATGGACTATAAGACAATAAATATATAATAAATATCCTTTTCATTGCATTTAATAAATTATCTGTTTCAACTATAACATTTTCTGGTACCAATAATATAATTTTCTGTTCATAACATTAATTAAACAGAACCAGGACAACTAGGGTGCAAATATACATGCCATATTTAGGGTTCCGAACTTTCCGATAAAATATGCACAAATCGTACCATGGGGATAATAAAGATTAACAAATATTTTCTTTCATGGTACTTAAGATAGCCTCATATATACATACACCTTTAACTAAATCCTTAACCAAAACATTATATTGTGTATTAGCCTCATATATATTCTTACTATTGCTTCTTGTAATGCTTGTTTTCATTACTGTATCGATTACTATATTTCTTTTTAACAATGTTGTGATCACTATGCTTATACTGAGCCGAAGGATCGTCGAAAATAACCTATCTACTTTCACAAGGTAGGAGTAAGATCTACGTACATATTTACCCTAAAATTTGGATAACAATTAAATTTATATTGTGGTTTTAAGGATATGTGATTTCACCCAATACCAATTGATAGATGCGTAAGTAAATGGCAGAATTAAACTAGAAATAAATCAAACCAGTGTGCGAACAGAGCCTTAGCCTCGAGTTAAGGTACCCTCGGACTGTAAGCGCAAGAACAATAAAGATGGAATAAATTGATGAACAAAAACACGAGTAAGAAAGGAAGAACTATATTGCTTTTGTTTCAGTGAATAATAATACTTACAAATGATTGGAACTCCTCTTTATATAGTAGAGGAATCCTAATTATAGTATTTCTCTAATTACAGAAGAAAATCGTATAAACAGCTAATCTGATTCGATCCGTTCCGAGATTCACGCCACGATCCTCGACCAATCATGAATATCTCGTTCTTTTTGTTACTAAGTTATCCCCGATGTTACCCGGAGTCTATCTCCCCTGGCTTCGATTGATACCGACCTCGATCTCGAACTCAATGCCTCAACTCTTCGATGCAACGTCCTAGTCTCGATCAAATAGTGCAATCGAGTAGCCCCGATTTCTACCGTATACAGTTAGTCCCCTCGTTTCTGGGCTTTTAGTTTAATGTTTCTATTCAGTGGACGTGGTTATTGGCAAGAACTTATTGAATCCATCGTTTGGGCTCATAATAAATTAAAAGTTGCTCCTGCTACTCAGCCGAGAGCCTTGAGCATTATACAAGGACGTGTTGTAGGAGTAACCCATTACCTTCTGGGTGGAATTGCCACAACATGGGCATTCTTCTTAGAAAGAATTATTGTAGTAGGATAATGGCTAAGAGGATTTGAAAAGCATTATCGCATTACGATTTCCAAGGTTTAGCCAAGGCTTAGCTCAGGACCCCACTACTCGTCGTATTTGGTTTGGTATTGCTACCGCACATGACTTCGAGAGTCATGATTATAATGAGAAGAAACGAACTGAGCCTTCGATTTTTCTTTGACCTCGATAAACGATGATGTCATTCCCGTGACGTAAGCGATGGAAGTGACTGAAACGTCCCGTCGGTATAGTTCCCCAAACCATTAATGAGCGTCAGTTGGCGATCGACCACTATTGCCGTTGAACCGTCACCGTAAATCCATAAATAGGCCTTCTTCTTGTTGAATCAAACTTTACTTTTACCTTCGTCTGTTCTTCTAAGTTTTTACCTCTCTCAAGTTCTTCTCTTTCACCGTTCCTTAGGTTATCACCGCTAGTCTCAAACCACCAATCCTTACTATCCTTCTCTTTCTTCAACCCATACAATGGAAAAAACATCCAAAACAGTTCCACAAAAGGAAAAAGCTTCCTCTTCTTCTTCACGGTCGGCCGGCGATAAAATGTCAGTGGACCTGAGGATTGCGTTCCCGACCTGTGTGTTCTTAAATTCGACTTTAAAATCGAGAATCCTCATCGATCCCTGGTCGATGTGCGCACGTATCGAGGTATATCTTCTCAATAACCGTGGGGTATCTCGAGAAAATCAAAAGGGATTGAAACTGGGGGGAAGTGATAGAGATACCATCTCCTGAAGAGAGCATCATTACCCACGTGAAAGGGTATCTAAGTGTTTACACTTATCCTTTCACATTGGGCCCCCTCGATCCAGTCATCATTGACTTTTTCTATCAATATCAGGTGACTTTGGGCCAAATACACCCCTCCTTTTGGCGCACAGTGATCATGCTTTGGTTCTTTACCAACAAATCCGAGGGGTTGCCGTTCACCCTCAATCACCTCATCAGGTTATACAACCCTTGCATCTTTAGAGGGTTGATCAAACTACAACGTCGAGGGACCAAGGCGTTGTTCTCAATCATCGACGAGGACAAAGACCGAGGGTGGATGGGTCGGTTTGTTCGGGTGAGGACATGTGATCTCATCCCGAAAGAGAAAATTCCACTTCCTAAGAAATGGAACCCGAAGCGTAAGTAGCACTATACTCGTTGATTTCCACGTCGTGTTTCATTTTCTGCTTTATTTAATACCTTCTTTCATCATGCAGCTGTTGTTTGGATGCCTCGAGCAATCCCTGACCTTCAGAACTGGGTCCGAAAGCTAGTTTCAACTTCTTCCTGTGTTGAGCGTTGTTGGCGCGACTTGGCAAAAGGCCGATGGGAAGCAAAGAACTATGGTAAGTTTCCCTTTTCTCATACCTGATGCATTGACTAAATTTCCTTTCACTTACTTAGTCTTTTCTTGTGCAAGCCTGAACAAGGATGCGGTCTTGAGGCCTCCGAATAGTAAGGAAGAGGCTATGGCCCTAGCTCCGAAGCCGGAGAAGGACAATAAGAGAAAATGGACCTCGACCTCTGAGGGGGGAAAAACCAGAAAGAGAGCAGCTCGAAAACCCAAGGGGAACATTATCCCTATGACTTTGGAGTCAGTCCAAAGGCTAAGGGAAGAAGAAGAAGAAGAAGATGAAGATGAAGGCGGTGACTCGGCGCTGGTGACCCGAGTGAGGAAAACCGCCGAGACCACCAACACCGCTAAACTGGTGGTGGTTGACGAGGCCCTGCCTCGTACTGAAGAAGTTTTGAAGAAAGATTCAGGCAAAGTCCCCAAATCATCTGAGGTCGAGGCTGCCTCTCGTCAAACGATAAACATACTAGACGGGGATGGTGTCGAGACCCCTAGAGTTGGAAAGAGCGCCCCAAGTGAATCGCTTGGGGCAGTGATAGCAGGTCACTCACCATCCCTTCCTGCTTTTTCCGAAGAGGCTATAAAGGATGCACATGCCATAAGGACTCTCGAAATAGGCGGAATCCCCGATGGGGAGGATCCTTTTCGGGATTGCTTTACCGGGGTCGAGGATGCCTCCAATATCAATGATGCATCCAACCTCTTCGAAGAGGCCCAACGTCTTTTGAACTGAGTAAGTCTGAATTTTGTTGATGTACCATTCTTTCATTTTTTTCTTTTTTGTCTACATCTTTTCTTTTTTCATACAGGCTTTCTCTAAGTCCGGGCTGAATTAGGATAATGTGAGGCCGATATCTAAAGGCTTTCAGAGAAGAGGAATGCTCTCAAACTTCTCTGTGGGCAGAAGGACGAGGAGATCAGGGACCTCCGAGCTGATTTGGCTAGAGCTCGTAAGGAGGAAGCCGAGTTGAACGAGCAGGTAACGATTCTCTTGAAAAAACCACGAGCTTGATTCAAGTGTGGAAGCTAATGTTTCAATGTCAAATTTGCAGCAAATGATTGAAAGGATCGAGCTATTCCGGGAGGAGGTCGATCGAGCGAAAGCAGACTACTACAAGTGGATGGAAGGCATGGACCGCCTTGCTTCCGAGAAAAAAACTGCCTTGACCTAGTTGTCGTCGGTTGAAGTCCAACTTCGAAGTGCAAGGGAAAAGTGCTCGGTTCAGGCTAAGAGGGTTGAAGAGCTCGAAGCTGAACTTGCAAAGGCCCAAGATGAGGCCGAAAAAGCAAAGGCCGAGGCTGATAAGACGGTAGCCATATATCTGGCTAATGCTGAAGCTGCTCAAGCACAATTGAGGGAGGCTGTCGATCGAGCACAATGGATTGTCAAGCTTGCCAAATTTCAATCCCGGAGAGAGACCCTCGAGGAGATCCGTGCTCGAGGTTTCGACCTTTCTGAGGAGATAGCACAGGCAAAGGTGCATGAAGCCGATGCAAGGCTATTGTCCTCTTCTGATGACGATGACGGCAGCAAGAGCGGATTCGATAATGATGAGAGGCCCGAGGAAAAAGCTACCCCCGAACATAGGTAGGACATTTGTATTTTTCTTTTCTTTTTTTGTGTAGGACCCTGATCGGTCCTTTGTAAATACCTTCGTTTATATATATAAGAATCTTTTTTTTAATTTCTTCTCATTTTTTGACTTGTGATAATTTCAATTCGCCTTGTGCCTTGTAAAATTTTGATATACTTCATGCCTTGTGAATAATATGTTTAAGACTTGGCCGAAGCCAAATTAATACTGCCTTTGTAGTCGAGTGAGCTCTTGCTCGAACTCGAAGTAGTAAAACCCTTAGGTTTGAGTTGAGTGAGAATGGACTCTTGAACTCAAAATTATAATGGCCCTTAGGCTCTTGAACCGGGCCTATATGGCCTCAGAAGAATGGTTTTTTCCCTTTTTCGGCTTAAACAATTTTAACATATAGGAATTTGTTATGCCTTAGCATGAAGTAAGTTTGTACCCGTTGGGTTTTATCAGGATTTAACACTATCTAAACCTTTTGCTTTTTGTGCCTTAGCACAAATTTGTATTAAACAGTTCGATACCTCTTAAGGTTTTTCGAGGGCCGATATTATCGAAGCCCTTTAATTATTTTGCCAAGGGTATCCTTTTTAACCGGTTTACAAAAGAATTTGGAGGCCTATTTTATTGCGAAATTCGGACATCTCTGAGCCGCGTTAGTTTGGCCGTATCCTTTAGGTCTGCCTCTTGTTAGTCCCCGGGTAGGGTGGCCTTGGCCTATAAAATCGAGGGTTGCCTCTTTCAGGTCTTATGGTCTCGAAATTTAATAGCTCGAACATGTCAATTTTTTACGGCAGTCCCCGAGTATGGGGTTGATCGTTCGAAGTTTAGTTGCACTCGGCCCTTGACCAGTTTTCACAAGAAATCATAAGTATAGAACTTGTAAAGGAGAAATTTCATAAAGGCACCGGACATCTGGTAAGGAAAAGTAGTTCTTTGAATAGTTCATACATGCGTACATGTTTTTCCACTAGGGCTCGAGTAATCTATACGGACACGGTTCATTCGACCGTTTGGTCCTTTACAAAGTTTTCCTATCGAGACCTTATTGACATGAAGTATTTTCCTTGAAAACATAACATCCGAGGGTGATGCCCCCCAGTATTCGAGGTTGATTTTAAAGAAGCCTCAGATACTCTAAGTTAGCACGAACGATGGTTGCCTTGTTAAAAACCTTGATGGAAAACTCCATTTGGGAAAAAGAGCAACGTGTGCTTTAAGATCTAATATCTTCCTGATTGGAGAGAACTTCGATGCCTTCACTCAAACACCTGAAATTAAGTTAGTGTAAAATGTAAATGAGAAAGGAGAAGGTCATACCTCAATAATAGTATCGTTTGAGGATTGATATGTTCCAATTATTTGGTAGTTGCTCGTCGTTTATCGTGCCAAGCTTGTAGGATCCCTTTTCGGCAATATCGAGGACTTGATACGGTCCTTCCTAATTTGGGCCGAGTTTTTCTTCGTTAGGGTCTCGAGCATTGAGGGTGACTTTCCTCAGATTCTGAAGTGGAGAAGGTTGGTCCTTCGATTTAACTTTCGATCCGTTGTTTTTGTGCGGCCACTCGGATGAGTGCGGCTTACATTTTTCGTCTAATAGCTCAAGGCTCGTATTCATAGCCTCGTGATTTAACTCTTCCGTTGCGTACCAAAACCTGGCGCTGAGTTCCCCGACTTCGGCAGAGATCAAGGCTTCAACTACATATACTGAGGAGAACGGTGTTGCCCCGTATTGGATTTTGACGTTATTTGATATGCCCAAAGGACTTTGGGATTAAATCTCTCTCCATTTTCCCTTGGCGTCGTTCAATCTCTTCTTTAGATTCTGAATGATGGTCTTGTTTGTTGATTCAGACTGTCCGTTTCCACTAGGATGATACGGTGTCGATAGGATTCTTTTTATTTTGTGATCTTCAAGAAACTTTGTTATTTTGCTGCTGATGAATTGTTTTCCATTGTCGCATACGATTTCGGCAGGTATCCCGAATCGGCATATGATGTGATCCTAGATGAAATCTATAACTTCTTTTTCTATGACTTTCTCAAAGTCCTATGTTTCAACCCACTTAGAGAAATAGTCAGTTATAAATAAAATGAATTTAGCTTTACCTGGGGCCGATGGTAGAGGGCCGACGCTACTCATTCCCCATTTCATGAATGGCCATGGGGATAAGACTTAATGAAGTTTCTCTCCGGGTTGGTGGATCATCGGTGCATACCTTTGGAACTTGTCACATTTTCAAACGAATTGTTTAGTGTCTTTCTCCATATTGGCCCAATAGTATCCTGCTCTAATGACTTTGTAAACTAGTGATTCGGCACCGAAGTGGTCCCTGCAAGTACCCTCGTGAACTTCTCATAGGACATAATTGGTGTCTCTTGGCCCCAAGCATACTGCCAACAGTCCATCGAACATCCTCCTGTATAATGTTCCATCTTTAGCCAATGTGAATCGAGCAACTTTAGTTTGTAGAGTCCTTGATTACATAGGCTCTGATGGGAGCTTTTCGCTTTTCAAATACTCAATATATTTATTCCTCCAATCCCAGGCTAGGCCCGTAGAGCTTATTTCGGCATGGACTTCTTCGATTACTGGCTTCGAGAGTTGTACGACAGTCCCCAAGCTGATTTCGTCGTCTTCGACTGATGATCCCAGATTCGCAAGGGCATCAGCCTCGCTGTTTTGCTCTCGAGGTACATGTTGCAAGTTCCATTCTTTAAACCGATGTAATGTTACCTGCAACTTATCCAATACCTTGCATTCTATCCTCTCGAACCTCGAAGGTTCTGTTGACTTGGTTTACCACCAGTAGGGAGTCGTATTTGGCCTCGATGACCTCCGCTCCCAAGCTTTTAGCCAGTTCGAGACCTGCAATCATGGCCTCGTACTCGGCCTCATTGTTAGTCAATTTAGAAGGTTTGATAGATTGCCTGATTGTATTTCCCGTGGGAAGCTTCAAGACGATGCCTAACCCGGACCCTTTCACATTCGAAGCATCTTCTGTAAAAAGGGTCCACACCCCGATAATGTGCCCGATTTTATCAAAAGTTCTTTTTCGACCTCGGGTACGAGGGATGGCGTGAAGTAGGTCACGAAGTCTGCTAAGATTTGAGACTTGATGGTTGTTTGGGGTAGATACTCGATATCATACCCACTGAGTTCGACGACCCATTTGGCCAATCGGCCCGATAGCTCGGGCTTATGTAAAACATTGCGAAGAGGATAAGTGGTTATCACACATATTGGGTGACATTGGAAATACGATTTTAGTTTCCTAGAGGCACTTATTAGAGAAAGTGCCAATTTTTCTAAGTGCGGGTACCGGGTTTCTGCCTCAACTAAAGTTTGACTTACATAATAAACGGGAAACTGCGTACCTTGCTCTTCTCAAACTAGGACACCACTTACCGCGACTTCTGAGACTGCTAAGTATAGGTAGAGTTGTCTGTCTGTTTTTGGAGTGTGAAGCAATGGTGGACTCGAGATGAATCTCTTCAATTCTTCCAACACTTGTTGACATTCCGGGGTTCAAGAAAAAATGTTCTTCTTTTTGAGCAGCGAGAAGAACCTGTGGCTTCGATCTGAAGATCTCAAAATGAATCAGCCTAAGGCGGTTATCCGTCGTGTTAGCCTTTGCACGACTTTAACACTATCCTTGGTTGTGATGCCTTTGATAGCCTTGATTTTATCGGGGTTGATCTCGATCCCCCGATTTGATACCATAAAGCTGAGTAGCTTGCCCAACCCGACCTCGAAGGTATATTTCTCGGGGTTGAGCTTCATATTGTATTTTCTCAGTATGTTGACTGTTTCCTGCAAATGTGTTAAATGGTCCTCTACGCGCAGGGACTTAACTAACATGTCGTCAATATATACCTCCATTGACTTACCTATTTATTCTTCGAATATTTTATTTACTAGGAGTTGGTAGGAACCACCAGCATTTTTTATCCCAAAAGACATTACGTTATAATAATATGTGCCATACTTAGTGATGAATGAAGTCTTTTCTTGATCATCCGGGTTCATTTGAATTTGATTGTACCCGGAGTAGGCATCGAGAAAACTAAGGATCTCGTGGCGGGCCGTGGTGTCGATCATGCGATCGATGTTAGGCAGAGGAAAAGAGTCTATGGGGCATGCATTGTTTAAATCTTTATAATCTACACACGTCCTAAGTTAGTTCCCCTTTTTAGGGGCTACAACTACGTTTGCTAACCATTCGGGATATTTTACTTCCCGGATGGATCCTATTTTCAGAAGTTTAGTTACCTCGTCCTTGATGAATGCATGTTATACCTAGGACTCGGGTCTCTTATTTTGTTTCACTAGCCTGAACTTCGGGTCCAGACTCAATCGATGTGTTGTTATCTCCGGTGGGATCCTTGTCATATCTAAGTGGGACCAAGCAAAATAATCCATATTATCAATAATAAATTTAATGAGCTTTTTCCTAAGTTCGGGGGTTAACCCCGTACTAGTTATACCTTTCGTTCGGGCATATACTCGATATATATAACCTATTCCAGCTCTTTGGCTGTTTATTTGGTGGCGTCAGAATCTTTGGGAATAATGAAGGATCGAGGGTTCCAATAATCTTCGTCTTCTTCTTCCATTACTTGTTTTTATGATTCAGTTTAGGCTAGTGGATGTGGTTGCTATTTGGCCTCCTGTTTCCTTTTGACCTCCGATCCTTTTGCTGTCGAAAGAGCCGATACCGGTATTACCTCATCAATCGCGAATATTTCCTTCGCAGCATGCTTCTCCCCATATACCATTTTCACCCCTTCCGGTGTTGGGAATTTCATCATTTGGTGGAGAGTCGAAGGGACTGCCCACATATTGTGAATTCAAGGCCTCCCGAGTAGGGCGTTGTATCTCATGTCGCCCTCGATTACATGGAATTTGGTTTCTTGAATTGTTCTGGCTACGTTCACCAGTAAGATAATTTCTCCTTTAGTTGTTCCGCTGGCCATGTCGAAACGATTCAAGACCCGAGCTGCGAATATCATTCAATCTTGCAAGCCGAGATGCTCCACGACCCTCGATCGAATGATATTTGCCAAGCTACCTGGATCCACTAAAACACGCTTAGCTTGAATTTTATTCATAAAGATAGAAATTACCAGAGTGTCGTCGTGGGGTTGAGAAATTTCTTCTACTTCCTCATCGTTGAACGATACGGTGCCTTCTGGCACATAATCTCAAGTCTGTTTTCCCCTGTAATTGACACTTTAGTATGTTTGAACACGGGCCCATGTGGAATATCGACCCTGCTAACGATCATATGGATCACATGTTGTGGCTCTTCCTGTTTGTTTTTCCTGTTGGCGTCCCTTTCTCTGAAATGATTCTTGGCTCGATCACTTAAGAACTCTCGAAGGTGACCCTCGTTGAATAAACGGGCTACCTCCCTTATTAGTTGCCTACAATCATCGGTTATGTGGCCATGTGTGTCGTGATATTTTCACATTAGATTGGGATTTTTTTGGGAAAGATCAGTTTGTATGGGTCTGGGCCAACTAGTGCCATTGATTCTCCCAATTGCCGATACAATACCTGATGCGTCGATATTGAAGTTATAATCTGATAATCGTGGTGCCTCTATGGGATCAGTGTGCTTATCAAAACCACTTTTGCTCATAAGTCCCCGATAAATCTGTCCTCGATCGTTCCTTTGATCGTTTCGGGTAGAATTGTGCTCGGGACTGTTGTTCCTGCGATCTGAGTTATATGGCTGATATCGGTCTCTGTTTGACTGATGTTCCCTATCGATATCTTTATGATTTCTGCTTGTGGGCTTTTTCAGATATACGAAACCAGAAGGAGTTCCCAATTGGTCATCCTCAACTCTGATCTTTGATTGGTACCGATTATGTACATCGGCCCAAGTTACCGCCGGATATTCAATCAAGTTTTGCTTTGGTTGACGTGACGCTATCGAACTTTGTTCATTCAGCCCCTGAGTGAAGGCTTGAACAACCCAATCATCTGTGACCAGTGGCAACTCCATGATTTCCATTTGGAACCAAGATACGAACTCCCTAAGCATTTCATTATCCTTCTATTTTACTTTGAAAAGGTCTGATTTCCTTGCCGCAACCTTTATGGCCCCGACATGTGCCTTTACGAAAGAATCCGCAAGCATGGCGAATGAATCAATGGAATTTGGCGGTAGATTATGTTACCAAATCATTGCCCCCTTTGATAGAGTCTCTCAGAACTTCATTAATAGAACATACTCGATCTCATCATCTTCCAAATCGTTACCTTTGATGGCGCATGCATAGGAGGTGACATTCTTGTTGGGATCGGGGGTCCCATTATACTTATAGATTTACGGCATATGAAATTTCTTGGGAATGGGCTGTGGAGCCGCACTTGGAGGAAACAACTTCTGCACAAATTTCTTTGAATCCATCCCTTTCAAAATTGGCGGTGCCCCTGGTATTTGATCAACCCGAGAATTGTACGTTTCTACTTTCTTATCATTCACCTTAATTTTCTTCTCTCCCGATTCAATTCATTTGGTGAGCTCCTCGAGCATCTTCATTATTGCGAGGTCGGTTCCCGATTCACTAGCATTCTACCTTTCTGGTATTGACTCGACCAGGCGGGCGGCTCCCGGTTCGACCTCACTCGACGTTCGATGCTGATTTTGTAGTTGTACAATAGCGGCTTGTGAGCCTGTAGAATCTCGAATATTACTTGGAGACTGACTCCTCTATCTCCTCTGTCCTGTGTGCCTCAGCCTACAGATCGGCCTTCTCTACGTACACACCGTTCGGGGTCCGCGCCCAGATTCGCAATAATAGCGATATGTAAATTGACGTCGACTGGATTGGAAATTGGTGCTCCCTCGAGATCAGCTTGTGGTACCTCGACCCTTGGAGTCACTACATTGTCATTTTCCCGTGAAATTCGAGGCCATTATCGCCATGTGTGGGTGTTGTTTGTGAGTTTGACATACTTTATCCTGAAAACAAATATACTTGACAGGAACAAACGTAAATTAGTATGTGTTATCGGAATCAATATTGAATAATCACTATTACCACTACTACAATAAAGGCCTTTCGCGAAAATTATTTAGCGGCAATAAGGCAATGGTCGCTAATAAATTCTTTAATCTTAAATATTAGCAGCATATGACCATTAGCCGGTAAAAGATATCCCTTTACCGGCAATAAAAAATAATAGCCACTAAAAATTACTAATTGAAATTAATCTTTTATTATTTTAACTATCCCTACACAAGAAAAGAGAAAATCTTTCCCTCCAATTTTTTTATACCTTTTATCCTTTCCCTCCCCAATTAGAAAACAATACACTAAAAACCTAACTCACTCCCTGCTGCGTCTAAAATTGTTATTTTTGAATGAAAAATAGTAAAACAATTGAATCTCGTTTCTGAAAACACAAACTCGCTGCTGGGTCTAACGGCCGTGCGATTTACACCCTGTCAACGGCAGTCCATCAGGTAAATTCTCGTTCTCTTTGATTTTCAATTGATTACTGTAACGACCCGACCGGTCATTTTGTGTTATCGGACCCCGTTTCCCTAAATGAGATTTATTTTGAATTTATAAGTATTACGATATTTCAAACAAGGGATAAGTAAATTTGTGAATGTGAGAGGGTAAGCAAATCCAAAAACATGAGTTTCGTCGAGGTTGACATTTTGGAATAAAATACGGCTCGAGCTAAAATACCTGGTATTTATGGACTAGTACCATATAAGATACCACATGGCCATAATAGTAAGGTGTGTGAAAAGTGAGTAATATTTTAAGTAAGTGGAAATAATTCTTAATTATACGGATAATGAATTAATTACCGGGAAACGGGACATTACCTAATTAAATATTAAAATATGAGATAAAGATCAATTTTTACCCCAACCACGTGGCAGCAAGCCACAAACCTAGAGAATGACTAAGTAGTCATATTATTCTAGGTGGCTATCTAAAGATTATTAGCATTTAATAAGAAAAAAGACTTGTTCCATTCATTTGGACCAAAAAGGAACCAAGAAAAAACGTCTATAATCCAAAAAGCATGAAACATTTTTATTCTTGTTCAAAACTAAGAGAGATGATCCTTATTTTCCATTTTCATTTTGGACAAAAGTTCAAAACTCCATTAGTGAAAGGAAGAATCATATACATCATTTTCTTAGTTCAATATTTCAAGAAACAAAAGCTTAATTCCATCCGATCTCTGTGGTTCTATAAGAGTACGGTGCAATGTTTCCCAAAAAAATAATGTACGGATTTTTTCTACTCCAGTTACGAGTCCTCGGGTGTAGAGTTCGGAGTTGCTGGCGCGTTCTTGGTCCGAGAGGTAGTTTCGATACGAGGTGAGTCTCCTTTCCAACCTTGTGAGAGGGAAATGTCCCCATAGGTTCCTTGTTGCTATGTGTATATGTTGTGGGGGCCACGTACATACCAAGTGACGAGAGTCCGTACGTGGCGACTATATTGCTAT
>ML242699.1:0-19501 GCA_005239495.1 Nicotiana undulata | reverse complement strand
GGCTTGCTTTCTTCTCAACTCTTTATTAGCTAGAAGAAGAGCAATTTCTTATATACCCATCAAAAGTCTTTTCCTCTTCCTATGTGGGACAATTAAGGAGGGAAACTCAAATATTACTCAAATATTTTATTTTCCCCTCCATTTCCCATTCACCCATTTTAAGCATTAATATATCATTAATTACTTAAAATCCCAACAGTATTCACTTATTTGGATACACGCGCAAAGCGCGTACCCTAAGACTAACATCTTCAAATATTAGGTGGCGACTCTTTTTTTATCATCAACAGGGAAACTACTAGTTGAATCTTATTTTGACTCGTACAACATGGAGTGCAACAAAACTCTTGTTAGAGCTCTTGACCAACTTTTAATTGGTTATTTGCGTAGGATAAAATTATTAAAGTTGGATTCCTGACAGCATTTGTTAAGGGACTGAAATTAAGATCATCAATTATTATTGTGGAGGTTTTTCATGTCCATATAAACCCCGGCAAGAAAAGTTATTTCTAACTCAAAGACAATGATATGCATACTTTTTCCTTCTGAATGGATTTTCTTTTGATTATCGTCTCTCAGTAGATGTTGTTCACTTTTTAGAGTTAGTTGTTCATTGAACATATGTTGATGAGTAGTATTTGATGATTAATTGGTTAATATTGATCGCATGTTATGAGTTGGCTAATATTGATATTTTTTTGCTCTGAGATGCAAAACTGGATAATTTTCCCTTATATTTTCACTTTTTCTATACAAGAAGTTATACCCATACGAAAATCTTTAAGGTCAAAAGTATCGCCTATGGGGCAAACGAAGGGAAACACTTATTAAACTTGAATTCTAGCTATAAAAAATGGAGTTAAAATAACAAGATCACCCACTTTCAAGGCCATTCTTGCAAATCGCCCCTTACTGTAGGCTAATGGGTTAAAGCTCTTATCCTATGAAGACATCTAATCGGCCGAAAAAAACCATTTATTTTGGGCTATTCTACATAGGGTTGTCTAACGGGAGGGTAACACCCTTACCGGTACAGGCACCACACCGATTCGAATTTGGGGTAGAAGTGGGGGATTTGGATAAAGGGTAAGGGGACTGGGAGGGTATCGAAGAAGTACCGGTAGTACCGGTCCAGTTGGTACCCAAAAGGTACTGAATCGGTACCCTTAAGTTTTTTTTTAAATGTGGCAATTTTTGCACCATTAGCCAAAATATAAAAACTAGCCGTTGGCAACGGCCAAAACGGCTATTTTTGCCTCCATAGCCCCCTAACACCCCTACGCACTAATTTATATTTTTAAACTCTAAGTTTGTTCAAATACACTTTGACCCAATTTTAAAACTATAATACCCCATTTCATTCTTTCAATTTTCACACAAAACTCTCATCTCTCTCTAATTCTCTATTTCTCTCTATCTCTAGTTGCAATTAACGTTCTACCACTCATATTAATTTTCACATTTACTTTTGTTATAGTTGTGTTGCTATTTGTTGTAATTTTAATTATTTATTATTAAGAATGACTCCTAAATTGATTTTAAAAAATGTGTAATAGATTGACTAAGGGTAATTCTCAGGAGGGGGTCCTCGTTTTGAAACAAATTCTAACGTGTCGGGGTTTAGGCGCTAGATACAAGAAAAGTATAATCTTGCTTTTCAAGGTTTTCGTAGAACAACTGTTAGAAATAATGTTTGTGATGATGAAGGAAATGAAGACTCGCTGAAATATTGGAAGAGAAGAAACTTTGCCTTTCAGAAATAACTCAACAAGACGGCGATGCCTATAGTGAAATACTATCTATAGGAGACAATGGGGACGTAGAAGAACACGTGTTATCAGTGTCAAGCAAAGAACAACAACAACAACAACAAACCCAGTTTAATCCCAACATGTGGGGTCTGGGGAGCGTAGTCTGTACGCAGACCAACCCCTACCTAATGCAGGTAGAGAGGTTGTTTCAAATAGACCCTCGACTCAGGAAGGGCAAGAAGAAGAAGAGGGAAGCAAATAGAAAGTATCCAATAATAGCAACAGGGAATACAATACCTGAGGTGAACAAAACCACATACCATAATAAAAATCTAAGAATATGAGGGAACTGCATGCTACTAAGCCTATCAGTGAGCATTATCAACTACCTACTAACCTTCTACCTTAATCCTCGACCTCCACACCCTCCTATCTAGTGTCATGTCCTCAGTGAGCTGAAGCAGTGCCATGTTCTGCTTGATCACTTCTCCTCAGTACTTCTTAGGCCTACCTCGACCTCTTCTCAAACTCTCCATGGCCAACCTCTCACACCTCCTAACAGGGGAATCAATGCTTCTTCTCCTAACATGTACGAACCATCTCAGCCGCGACTCCCGCATCTTGTCTTGCACGGAGGCTACTCCCACTCTGTCACGGATAACTTCATTCTTAATCGTATCTCGTCTGATACACCCACACATCCATCTCAACATCATCATCTCTGCTACCCTCATCTTTTACACGTGGGAGTTCTTGACTGGCCAACACTCAGCCCCATACAACATAGCGGGTCGAACCACTACTCGATAAAACTTACCCTTAAGTCTTAACGGCACCTTCCTATCACATAAAACACCGAAAGTGAGCCTCCACTTTATCCACCCCGCTCCAATGCGATGTGTGACATCTTCATCATTCTCCCTGTTACCCTGGATAATAAACCCGAGATACATAAAACTTGTTTTCTTAGGGATAACTGGGGCACCAAGATTAACCTCTACGTCTACATCACGGGTCTCATTGAATTTGCACTCCAAGTATTTTGTCTTGGTTTTACTCAGTTTGAAACCTTTAGACTCCAAGGCCTGTCTCCAAACCTCCAACCTCGCATTAACTCCGCTACGCGTCTCGTCAATCAACACTATATCAACGGCAAATAGCATGCACCAAGGCACCTCCCCTTGGATGTGACGCAATAGTACATCCATCGCCAAGGCAAAAAATAATGGGCTAAGAGCCGATCCCTGGTGCAACCCCATCACCACAGGGAAATGGTCTGAGTCACCACCCACAGTTGTAACGACCCGATCTGTCGTTACGTGAAACCTGCACTTTTATTTGTTGTTATTGACTTGATATAGATTGGTTATACTGTATTTGATTTATTAGAGCTGATAGACTTGAAATCGAATGGTTGTAGTGAGAGTTCAGTCAATTAGCCTTTAAAAATAGCCTTAAAATGGAAAAAGTCAACTAAGGTTGACTTATTGGTAAATGACCTCGGAATGCAAATTTTATGGCTCGGATAGCTTCATTAGGTGATTTGGGACTTAGGAGTATGTTCAGAATAATTTTGTGATATCCGGTGTAGAATAAGGCTTGAATTGGTGAAAGTTAGTTTTTTGCGATTCCGGTCGGTAGTGGAAAATAAGCTATCGAAGTCGGAATGGAATTCCGAAATTTGGAACATGTTCGTAATGTCATTTTGAACTTGTCTGCAAAATTTTAGGTCTAACAGAGTTGATTTGGATAGTTTCGGCATCATTGGTGAATTTTAGAAATTTTAAAGTTCTTAGGCTTGAATCCGATGTAAATATGGTGTTTTGATGTTAGTTTTGGTATTTTGAGAGTGCAACTGAGTTTGAATGATGTTATGGGATATGTTGGTAAGTTTGGTCGGGGTCCCAAGGGTCTCGAGATTGATTTCGGGTGATTAACGGACTCATTTGGACTTAGAACAATTGCTGGTTTTCGGGTTTTTGTGCACAGTGATTTTGTTCACTGCGATCGCGGGTGAAGAAGTCCGATCGCAGAGAGTTAATTATGGTCAGGCTCATATTTGTTCTATGCGATCGCGAGAAGGGAGGTGCGATCGCGTGGAATAGGCTGTGATCGCATAGAGGAAGATAGGCGCGTGGGGTTGGCTGGCAATTGCACAGTGCGATCGCGTGCACAGTGCTGCGATCGCGGAGGTCTGGGAAATTGGTCAGTGCGATCACAGGGCCAAGGCTGCGATCGCGGAGAGCAAATAACTAGGTAGTTATATAATTAAACCCTCAGCGACTTAAACCCTTATTTCACCATTTGTGTACGGACATGGAGCTTTTTGGACGAATTTTGAAGGAGAAAATCAGTGGGTATCACAGAGGTAAGTAATTTGTTTATTAAAACTCATTTATGGGTGATTTTAGACCATAATCTCAGCTTTTAATTCATGAAAAACAATAGAAAAATAGGATTTTGGGGTATGAGATTATGAGACCTTCAAGGGTCGATTTGAGGGGTCAAACGAACTCCGATTTTGGTGTTCTTTATATGTATGGAATCGTGAGAAGATGAAAAACAATTTTCTGTAAATATTTCTGAGTTTCAGAACGTGGGCCAGGGGTCGGGTTTTGACCGAATTCGAATTTTTGAGCCAAATTCGATATTTTTCAATTGGAATTTATTCCTTAAGCATATGTTGATGATAAAAATCTTAACTTGGTAGATTTGGAGCCTTCGGAAATTGATTCGAGAGGCAAGCGCATTGCGGAATAATTTCAGGCTAGTTTTGAGGTAAGTGATGTCTTTAAATCCTGTCCTGAGGGTATGAAACCCCGGACTATGCACCCTTTCACGGATTTTGAAATGAAAAGGTTGGAACTTTGGAAATATCTTCTGTACTTACGTGACTATTGAGTTGCGAAACTGATTTTTAAGCATATGCTTAATTAGTATAATTTATTATGATATGATTTGGGCGGTGAGTCGTGTTTGGGGCCGAGTGCCGATCTGTTTTCCCTATGAGGGTTGTGTTACTATATTTTCCTCACCGATATGCTATTATTTTGCACTCAATCTTTTCCTGATAAATTGTTTTGACATTCAGAGTATTTTGATACTATTTATTGAAAAATGAAATACTGCTTCGGGTCGAGAACCCGGTATGTTTATGGCCTAAGGGCAAATTGAGAGTGTCTGACTGAGTGGTGAGGAGGCTTTCAGGCCTCAGGAGTGTGGTGAGGAGGCTTTCAGGCCTCAAGAGTGTGGTGAGGAGGCTTTCAGGCCTCGGTAGTGTGGTGAGGAGGCTTTCAGGCCTCAGGAGAGTGGTGAGGAGGCTTTCAGGCCTTATATTATTATTGCGCTTGGGCTGTAGGAGCCCCTCCGGAGTCTGTACACATACCCAGTGAGCGCCGGTACCGATATTGAGTGATGATTGCCCGTAGGCTGATATTGAGTGATGATGATACTGAGTGATGATTGATACTGAGTGATTGAGAAGATGCCTGAGGGCAACGATTACTAGAAATGATTTTGGCCTGAGGGGCAGATTTATTATGATTTTTCTAAGTCTTCGAACTACAATTTACTACATTTTTGAACTGGTTTTTACTGAGAATTTAACTGAGATATACTGGTATTTCACATGTTTTCAAGGGATTTCTGAAAACTGGTTTCGAATTTATTATTTGATAAGTACTACATGGTGACTTGGTGTTTTACTAGTTTTGTGGAATTGTGTATCTGTACTGTGTGTTTATATTACTCAGACTGTGATTTATTTTCATTAGTACTGAGTTGTCGTACTCATAAAGACTCCCCGTGCCTCTGTGCAAGATCCAGGTACTAGCTCGCAGCAGTAGCTGACGCAGGTTTGATAGCAGCATTCACGAGATTTCGAGGTATCTCCAGCATCCACAGCTTCTCCATTTCCCTTCCCTATTTAGCTTTAGTATTTGATTCAGAGACATAAATTATAGTTATAGCAGAGTTAGATTTATTTATTCTTAGATTCTCATGACTATTGACTCAAGTTCTGGGAGGTTGTTTAGAGTTGTTTAGAATATTATGTGGACGCTAAGACTTAATTATATTATTTGTGCTATGGTTGCATGTTTATTGTTATATTGTGAACTGTTATAAATGAATAAATGCGTAGTAAAGTGATGGTTGGCTAGCCTAGTTCCACGATAGGCGCCATCACGACCTGTTAGGATTTGGGGTCGTGACAAGTTGGTATCAGAGCACTAGGTAACATAGGACTCAACGGTCATGAGCAGGTTTAGTAGAGTCTTGCGGATCGGTATGCAGACGTCTGTACTTATCTTCAAGAGGCTGCAGAACTTTTAGGAAACATCTCTATTTTCTTGAACTCTTTCGTGCTAATCTATTGATTCTTGAAATCTAAACTTACGTTGTTTCATCCTCTGACAGATGGTGAGGACACGCAATACCGATCAGGGTGACCAGGCACCAGGCAGACCCACAAGGGGTCGAGGCTGTGGTAGAGGTATGGGACCAGCCTAGGCAGCAGCTGGGGTGGTATCACAGGATCCCCCTATCGTTTAGGATCAGGTTCCCGCCGATGGCGCTCCAGTGGGACTGGCTCAGGCACCGACAATGCCTATTGTTATTCCGGGTCTTCAGGAGACCCTGGATCAGATATTGACGGTGTGTTCTAGTTTAGCTCAGGCAGTTGCTATGTCCACTATTGCCACTGCAGCTCAGGCCGGGGGAGGAAATCAGACTCCAGCTGCCCGGACACCTGAGCAGGTTGTACGGGGTATTCAGCCACCAGGAGCATCCCCAGTTCAGCCGGTTGCTCCAGCTCAGGATTTTGTGGTCGCTGCTATGCCTGAGCATGAGCAGAGTAGGCTGGAGAGGTTCAGCAGACTTAAGCCTCCGACTTTCAGCATTACAGAGGGTGAGGATGCCCAAGGGTTTCTTGATAAATGCCAGAGGATACTACGTACTGCGGGTATTTTGGAGACCAGTGGGGTCTCGTTTGTTACATTTCAGTTTGGGGGTGCTCCTTTTACTTGGTGGGAGTCATTTGAAAGGCGTAGGCCAGTTGGTTCAGCACCTCTCACCTGGCAGCAGTTCTCCACGATCTTTTTGGAGAAATATGTTCCCCAGTCCCACAGAGAGGAGCAACGTAGGCAGTTTGAGCAACTGCGGCAGGGAGAATTATCAGTCACCCAGTACGAGATGAGGTTTTTTGAGTTAGCCAGACATGCTTCTGAGATTGTCCCTACTGACAAGGAGAGGATTAGGAGGTTTGTAGATGGTCTCTCGTATCAGCTTCAGATTTTGATGACCAGAGAGAGGGTGTCAGGAGTCACATTTGAGCAGGTTGTTGATATTGCTCGGGATATTGAGTCGGTTCGTAGGCAGGATCGTGAGGAAAGAGAGGTCAAGAGGCCTCGGGGATCAGGAAATTTCAGTGGTGCCCTTTCCAAAGGGAAATTTCATCCCAACAGAGGTCGTTCATTTAGACCTCCACAGTCAGTTCGCCCAGCGAACAATGGTGTATCGTCGTGGCAGGGTCCTCGCAATGCTCATCAGGGACGTTCATCTTTTAGTGCCCTTCCAGATCAAAGCTCCGCCTGAGCATCATCTTATCAGGGCTCTTCTATGCATGTTCCGTCTGGTGGTTATCAGGGTGACAGAGGTTCTCGTCAGTTTTCATCTCCGACTTCAGGTAGTTGTTATGAGTGTGGAGAATTCGGACATGGCTGGAGGCAGTGTCCCCGTCGTCCTAGTAGTTTATCTTAGCAGAGTGTTCAACTCTCGGTTTCAGCCCCAATCACTTCACCACCTACCCAGGCCGCTAGGGTTGGTGGTCAGGCAGCTAGAAGTCGTCCTAGAGGGGGAGGTCGAGCAGGTGGAGGCCAGCCATGTATTTATGCACTTCTGGCTAGGCCTGATTCTATGGACTTAGATGCGGTGATTACAGGTACTATTTCAGTTTGTCACAGTAATGCTTTGGCTTTATTTGACCCTGGTTCCACGTACTCTTATGTCTCATCCTATTTCGCTCATTTTCTGAATATGCCCCGTGGGTCTCTAGTTACTTCTGTTCATGTTTCGACTCCAGTAGGTGATACTATTGTTGTGGACCGTGTGTATCGGTCGTGTCTTATATCTATTGGGGGTCTGGAGACCCGAGTGGACTTGATGTTACTGAGTATGGTAGATTTTGATGTAATTCTGGGCATGGATTGGTTATCCCCATGTCATGCAATTCTTGATTGTCACGCTAAGACCGTTACCTTAGCTATGCCGGAAGTTCCGAGNTAGTCCGTGATTTTCCGGATGTATTTCTTGCAAACCTGCCAGGCATGCCACCTGACAGGGATATTGATTTTGGTATCGACCTGGTGCTAGATACTCATCCTATCTCTATTCCACCTTAACGTATGGCACCAGTAGAGTTGAAGGAACTAAAAGAGCAGCTTCAAGAACTCTTACATAAGGGGTTCATTCGGCCTAGTGTATCTCCTTGGGGTGCGCCGGTGTTGTTTGTGAAAAAGAAGGATGACTCGATGCGCATGTGTATTGATTATAGACAGTTGAATAAGGTTACAGTGAAGAATTGTTATCCGTTGCCTCGTATTAATGACTTATTTGATCAACTTCAGGGAGCTAAGGTCTTCTCCAAGATCGACTTGAGGTCGGGGTATCATCAGTTGAAGATTCGGGATTCTGATATTCCGAAGACGGCTTTCAGGACCAGATACGGTCATTATGAGTTTCTGGTTATGTCATTTGGGCTGACCAATGCCCCAGCAGCGTTCATGCAATTGATGAACAACGTATTTCAGCCCTATCTTGATACTTTCGTTATCGTATTCATTGATGACATCCTGGTTTATTCTCGTAGCCAGGAAGAGCATTCTCAGCACTTGAGAATTGTGTGCAGAGATTGAGAGAGGAGAAGCTTTATGCAAAATTCTCTAAGTGTGAGTTTTGGCTTGGTTCAGTAGCTTTCTTGGGGCACGTGGTGTCTAGTGACGGTATTCAGGTTGATCCGAAGAAGATTGAGGCGGTGCAGAGTTGGCCTAGACCATCTTCAGCTACAGAGATTCAGAGTTTCCTTGGTCTGGCGGGTTACTACCGTTGCTTTGTTGAAGGAGTTTCTTCTATTGCTTCACCTCTGACCAAATTAACACAGAAGGGTGTTCTATTCAGATGGTCCGATGAATGTGAGGAGAGCTTTCAGAAGCTCAAGTCAGCATTGACCACAGCTCCGGTATTAGTGTTGCCTACTGGTTCGGGTTCTTATACGGTTTATTGTGATGCTTCTAGAGTTGGCTTGGGAGCGGTGTTGATGCAGAACGGTAGGGTGATTGCCTACGCGTTGAGGCAGTTAAAGGTGCACGAGAAGAATTATCCAGTGCACGATCTTGAGTTAGCTACCATTGTCTATGCCTTCAAAATTTGGCGGCACTACTTGTATGGAGTGCAGTGTGAGATTTTCACCGATCATCGTAGCTTGCAGTATCTGCTAAGGCAGAAGGACTTGAATTTGCGACAGAGGAGATGGTTGGAGCTTCTCAAGGATTATGACTTGACTATTTTATATCATCCGGGGAAGGCTAACGTGGTGGCCGATGCCTTGAGTCGCAGAGCCGAGAGCTTGAGAAGTCTAGCTTATCTTTCACCAGCAGAGCGACCTTTAGCCCTTGATGTTCAGGCTTTAGCGGGTCAGTTAGTGAGATTGGACTTGTCATACCCTCCACGAGTGGTAGCTAGCATGGCTTCCCGGTCTTCTTTATTTTATTAGATTAAGGCACGACAGTATGATGACCGACACCTATTGGTTCTTCAGGATAGAGTTCGTCGGGGTGATACCAAAGATGTGACTATTGGTGATGATGGAGTTATGAGGATTCAGGTCCGTATTTGCGTGCCCAACGTGGATGGTATTCGATAGTTGATATTAGTAGAGGCTCATAGTTCGCGGCATTCTATACATCCGGGTGCCGCGGAGATGTATCAGGATCTGAAACAACATTATTGGTGGAGGTGGATGAAGAGAGATATTGTTGAGTATGTAGCACGGTGTCTCAACTGCCAGCAGGTCAAGTATGAGAACCATAGACCAGGTGGATTGCTTCAGAGGTTAGATATTCCAGAGTGGAAATGGGAAAGGATTACTATGGACTTCGTAGTTGGACTTCCACGGACTTCGAAGGGTCTTGATGCTATTTGGGTCATTGTGGATAGATTGACCAAGTCCGCGCATTTCATTCCTGTCAGTACTACTTATACTTCAGAGCGATTAGCTAGTATTTACATTAAGGAGATTGTCCGGTTGCATGGAGTTCTAGTTTCTATTATTTCTGACAGAGGTACTCGGTTCACATCTCAGTTTTGGAGAGCCGTACAGAAAGGTATGGGTACTGATGTAGTGTTGAGCACCGCATTTCACCCTCACACCGACGGGAAGTCAGAACGGACTATTCAGATTTTGGAGGATATGTTACGGGCTTGTGTGATTGATTTTGGTGGTTCATGGGATCAATTTATGCCACGAGCGGAGTTTGCATATAATAACAGCTACCAGTCCAGTATTCAGATGGCCCCGTATGAGGCTTTATATGGTAAGAGGTGTACATCCCCGGTTGGTTGGTTCGAGCCTGGTGAGACTAAGTTATTGGGCACAGATTTGATTCAGGATGCATTGGAGAAGGTAAAGTTGATTCAGGAGCGACTTCGCACGACGCAGTCTAGACAGAAGAGTTATGCGGACCAGAAGGTCCGGGATATGTCATTTATGGAAGGTTAGAAGGAAATGCTAAAAGTATCACCCATGAAGGGTTTTATGAGGTTCGGAAAGAGAGGAAAGCTGAGTCCTCGATTTATTGGTCCTTTTGAGGTGCTTTAGAAGGTTGGAGAGGTGTCTTATAGACTTGCCTTGCCATCCAGCTTGTTGAGTGTTCATCCGGTGTTTCATGTGTCGATGCTCAGAAAATACGTTGGTGATCCGTCTCATGTGTTAGACTTCAGCACAATTCAGCTCGAGGGTGATATGTCATATGAGGTGGAGCCAGTAGCAATTTTGGCTCGTGAGGTCAGAAAGCTGAGATCTAAGGAGATAGCATCAGTGAAGGTGCAGTGGAGAGGTCAGCCAGTAGAGGAGGCTACTTGGGAGACCGAGCGAGAGATGCAGAGCAAATATCCTCACTTGTTTGAGACTCCAGGTATGTTTCTAGACTCGTTCGAGGACGAACGTTTATTTAAGAGGGGGAGAATGTAACGACCCGGTCTGTCATTACGTGAAACTTGCATTTTTATTTATTGTTATTGACTTGATATAAATTGGTTATACTGTATTTGATGTATTAGAGCTGATAGGCTTGAAATCGAATGGTTGTAGTGAGAGTTCAGTCAATTAGCCTTTAAAAATAGCCTTAAAATGGGAAAAAGTCAACTAAGGGTTGACTTATTGGTAAACAAACTCGGAATGCGAATTTATGGCTCGGATAGCTTCGTTAGGTGATTTGGGACTTAGGAGTGTGTTCAGAATAATTTTGTGATGTCCGGTGTAGAATTAGGCTTGAATTGGTGAAAGTTAGTTTTTGGCGATTCCGGTCGGCAGTGGAAAATAGGCTATCGGGGTCGAAATGGAATTCCGACAGTTGGAACATGTTCGTAATGTCATTTTGGACCTGTCTGCAAAATTTTAGGTCAAACAGAGTTGATTTGGATAGTTTCGGCATCATTGATGAATTTTAGAAATTTCAAAGTTCTTAGGCTTGAATCCGATGTAAATTTGGTGTTTTGATCTTAGTTTTGGTGTTTTGAGAGTGCAACTGAGTTTGAATGATGTTATGGGATATGTTGGTAAGTTTGGTCGGGGTCCCGAGGGGCTCGGGATTGATTTCGGGTGATTAACAGACTCATTTGGACTTAGAACAATTGTTGGTTTCTGGTTTTTGTGCACAGTAATTTTGTTCACTGCGATCGCGGGTGAAGAAGTGCGATCGCATAGGGTTAATTATGGTTAGGCTCAGATTTGTTCTATGCGATCGCGAGAAGGGAGGTGCGATCGCAGAGTAGAAGGAGGACAAGTCAGTGCGATCGCGTGGAATAGGCTGCGATCGCACAGAGGAAGATAGGCGCGTGGGGTTGGCTGGCAATTGCACAGTGCGATCGCGTGCACAGTGCTGCGATCGCGGATGTCTGGGAAATTGGTCAGTGCGATCGCAGAGACAAGGCTGCGATCGCGGAGAGCAAATAACTAAGCAGTTATACAATTAAACCCTCCGTGACTTAAACCCTTATTTCACCATTTGTGTACGGACAAGGAGCTATTTGGACGAGTTTTGAAGGAGAAAATCAGTGGGTATCACAGAGGTAAGTAATTTGATTATTAAAACTCGTTTATGGGTGATTTTAGACCATAATCCCAGCTTTTAATTCATGAAAAACAATAGAAAAATAGGATTTTGGGGCATGAGATTATGAGACCTTCAAGGGTCGATTTGAGGGGTCAAACGAACTCTGATTTTGGTGTTCTTTATATGTACGGAATCGTGAGAAGATGAAGAACACTTTTCTATACAAATTTCTGAGTTTCGGGACGCGGGATCGGGGGTCAGGTTTTGATCGAATTCGGATTTTGAGCCAAATTCGATATTTTCAATTGGAATTTATTCCTTAAGCATATGTTCATGATAAAAATCTTAACTTGGTAGATTTGGAGCCTTCGGAAATTGTTTCGAGAGGCAAGCGTATTGCGGAATAATTCCAGGCTAGTTTTGAGGTAAGTAATGTCTTTAAATCCTGTCCTGAGGGTATGAAACCCCGGACTATGCACCCTTTCACGAGTTTTGAAATGAAAAGGTTGGAACTTTGGAAATATCTTCCGTACTTAGGCGACTATTGAGTTGCGGAACCGATTTTTAATCCTATGCTTAATTAGTATTACTTTATTATGATATGATTTGGGCGGTGAGCCGTGTTTGGGGCCTAGTGTCAATCTGTTTTCCCTTTGAGGGTTGTGTTACTATATTTTCCTCACCGATATGCTATTGTTTTGCACTCAGTCTTTTCCTGATAAATTGTTTTGACGCTCAGAGTATTTTGATACTATTTATTGAAAAATGAAATACTGCTTTGGGTCGAGAACCCGGTATGTTTATGGCCTAAGGGAAAATTGGGAGTGTCTGACTGAGTGGTGAGGAGGCTTTCAGGCCTCAGGAGTGTGGTGAGGAGGCTTTTAGGCCTCAAGAGTGTGGTGAAGAGGCTTTCAGACCTCAAGAGTGTGGTGAGGAGGCTTTCAGGCCTCAGGAGTGTGGTGAAGAGGCTTTCAGGCCTCAGGAGAGTGGTGAGGAGGCTTTCAGGCCTTATGTTATAATTGCGCTTGGGCTATAGGAGCCCCTCCGGAGTCTTTACACACCCCCAGTGAGCGCCGGTACGGATATTGAGTGATGATTGCCCGCGGGCCTGATACTGAGTGATGATGATACTGAGTGATGATTGATACTGAGTGATTGAGAAGATGCCTGAGGGCAACAGTTACTAGAAATGATTTTGGCCCGAGGGGCAGATTTATTATGATTTTTCTAAGTCTTCGAACTACAATTTACTTCATTTTCGAACATGTTTTTACTGAGATTTACTGGTATTTCACATGTTTGTAAGGGATTTCTGAAAACAGGTTTCGAATTTATTATTTGATAAGTACTACATGGTGACTTGGTGTTTTACTGGTTTTGTGGAATTGTGTATCTGTATTGTGTGTTTATATTACTCAGACTGTGATTTATTTTCATTACTACTGAGTTGGCGTACTCATAAAGACTCCCTGTGCCTCTGTGCACATATCGAGGTACTAGCTCGCAGCAGTAGCTGACGCAGGTTCGATAGCAGCATTCACGGGATTTCGAGGTAGCTGTCCAGCGTGCACAACTTCTCCATTTCCCTTCCCTATTTAGCTTTAGTATTTGATTCAGATACATATATTATAGTTTTAGCAGAGTTAGATTTATTTATTCTTAGATGCTCATGACTATTGACTCCAGTTCTAGGAGGCTGTTTGGAATATTATGTGGACTCTAAGACTTAATTATATTATTTGTGCTATGGTTTCATGCTTATTGTTATATTGTGAACTATTATTATTGAATAAATGCGTAGTAAAGTGATGGTTGGCTAGCCTAGTTCCACGATAGGTGCCATCACGACCTGTTAGGATTTGGGGTCGTGACAACAGTCCTCACCTGAGTCGTAGCATCATCATACATATCCTTAATCACACTAATGTACGCTACCGGAACGCCGCTATCTCGAAACACCTCCACAAGACTTCCCTCGGAACTTTATCCTATGGCTTCTCAAGGTCAATAAACACCATATGCAAATCCTTCTTCCTTTCCCTGTATTGCTCCACTAATCTCCTTACCAGATGAATCGCTTCCGTAGTCGAACACCCCGACATGAATTAAAACTAATTCTCGAAAATAGACACGCACCTCCTTACCCTGGCCTCCACAACTCTCTCCCAAACCTTCATAGTGTGACTGAATAACTTGATACCCCTATAATTATTTCAATTTTGGATATCACCTTTGTTCTTGTAAAGCGGAACCATCTTACTCCACCTCCATTCTTCGGGCATCTTCTTTGCCTTAAAAATAACATTGAAATAAAATATTTCGTAAATTTAATTATGCAAACCTAGTTCCTTTTTAGTCCGTGCTAAAAAGAATGTCCGCTTTTCATATCTAGAAATAATTTATTCTTATGCAATGATTTATAGCCATACAAAATATATGTACCTCATTTTACACCAAAAGTTCAAAAGTCTTCTTTTTTCTTAAACTCCGTGCCCAATCAAATAGGTTCACATAAATTGAAACAGAGGGAGTATGTAATTTTATCTTTACAAGTATTGAAATAAAAGTATTAAATTTGTTTATCTATTAAAGTTTATTTTTATTAAATATAAATTTTTAAAATTTTAATTTAAAAATACCCCTAAGTATCTGTACCGCACCCTTAAGTACTACCCCTACCCTTACCTTTAAACCCCCTTAACGAAAGTACCTTAAGGAACCCTTCACTTATCTATACCCTCCCCGTACCCTTTAACCTTAAGAACCCAATACTCTCCCCTTAGAACGCCCTAATTCTTGAGTATTATATCTAATGTGTGGCTATAGTTCCATATTTTAATACATTATTTACCTTACATTTTATGTGTTATAATGTTAAACTACACTTTATATGCGCGTAATGGAGTCTATTTCATGTGTAGGTGAATTGGAGATGAAATTAGAGCAAAAGGAATGTTTAAAGAATAAAGCGTGCTCGAGAACTGTGGAAAGAAGAAAAAATGAATTGAGCAGTGAAGAAGCTCGCGAGGCGACCCTTTTACCTCACGTGGAAGCTGGCGAGGCGAGCCTCTGAGCTCGCGTGAGAGCAGGCGTCGCGAAGGGTGAGGCGAGGTCGAGCTCTCTTGGGAGCTAGCGCCTCACAGTGTTAGGCAAGGCTAATGTCGCGTGGAGCCTCGCGAGGCACGGTTAGAGGCGCGCTTACTCCGGATTTTGAAGGCTTATTTCATCTCTGTGTTTGACTAGGACTTGGCCTTTGTCATTTAGGTCTTTTCCTACACATATAAATATACATAAAACACCACTTTTGAGAGAGTTTTTTTGCGACCGGAGGCAAGAATAGCTTGTGGAACACCCGTTGGGGGTTAGAATTATCGATTTCTACATTCTTTTATCTTTACTTTGTAATTTATTTATGCAAAATTTTTGGGATGTTGTTACTATTAGTATGAGTAGCTAAACTCCTAATATAGGGTTTTGATGGAACCTATTGGAGGATAATTTTCTTGTTACGTTAATATAGATTTGCCATAATATTTTCTCAATTTGTTCAACTACGTTATTATTGTGGTTGGTTGAAGAGCTCTCAATCGACTATGCCTATTTAATGTGTATTACTCGGAAGAGAGTGCATATTTAGGTAGTTGATGAACAACATCACTCCTAACGTATATGAGGGATCAATACGGAGGGTTTAAAGGTGGGATTAGGAATAACGAAACCTTGGTGCGATCCGAGTGAGCCGTACTTAGTGTCAGCTAGCTTAATTCGGAAGAATATGTCTAGATAATTGTAGTAGTTACTCAGGAATGAATTACGACACTCAGAGCGGTCATGATCAGCAGGGAAAACTTAGGTAAATTTATAGAAAACGTAGCGGAAATGATTCCGACAATATGGGAAATCATAACCTTAGATCATTCCAATTCTCTCCTACAACCTGTTCATAGCTATTTATTAATTATTGCATTTTTATTACGTGATATTTAGTTAGTAAACATCCAATTTGTTATTTTAATATTTCTGAAGATTGATTGCGTGAATTTGTGTGAGTCTAGTAGCTGTGTTTAATAGTTTAATTCCTTGTGGGATTCGACTCAGGACTTGTTAACCGTAATATATTTGCAAGGATCGTTTAGTCCCAAGCAACGACGCCAAAATTTGATCACTCCCAATAATGCCTTATAAAAAGGACTAAGCGATTGTTGAAAATATATTCTGGTGAACAAGTCCGGAGTCGAATCCCACAAGAAATTAACTTATTAAACACAACTACTAGACTCGCACATATTCACACAATCAATCTTCAGAAATGTTTAAATAACAAATTAGATGTTTACTAACTAAATATCACGTAATTAAAATGCAATAATTAATAACTAACTATGAACATGTTGTAAGTAAGAATTGGAATGGTCTAAGGTTATGATTTCCCCTACTGTCGAAATCCTCTCTGCTACGTTTCCTATAAATTTGCCTAAGTTTTCTATACCGATCATGAGCGCTCTGAGTGTCGTAATTCTCTCCCGAGTAACTACCACAATTTACTAGACATATTCTCCTAATTACGCTAGCTGGCACTAAGTACGGTTCACTCGGATCGCACCAAGGCTTCGTTATTCCTAATCCCACCTTTAAACCCTCCATATTGATCCCTCTTATACATTAGGAGTCATGTTTTTCATCAACTACCTAAATATGCACTCTCTTCCGAGTAATACACATTAAATAGGCACAGTCGATTGATAGATCTTGAACCAACCACAATAATAACGTAGTTGAACAAATAGAGAATATACTATGGAAAATCTAGGTTAACGTAACAGGAAAATCTTCCTCCAATAGGTTCCATCAAAACCCTAGATTAGGCGTTTAGCTACTCAAACTCATAGTAACAATATCCAAAAAATTTTGCATAAATAAATTACAAAGTAAAGATAAAGGAATGTCGAAATCGATGATTCTAACTCCCAACGGGTGTTCAACGAGCTATTCTTTCCTCCGGTTGCAAATAACTCTCTCCAAAGTGGTGTTTTATGTCTATTTATATGTGTAGGAAAATACCTAACCGACATAGGCCAAGTCCTAGTCAAACCAGGATAAGAAATAAGCCTTCAAAATCTGGAGTAAGCGCGCCTCAGACCGTGCCTCGTGAGGCTCCATGCGAGACGAACTGCCCCTAACACTATGCGGTGCCAGCTCCCACGCTAGCTCGACCTCGCCTCACCCTTCGCGACTCCTGCTCTCACGCGAGGTCAGAGGCTCGCCCAGCTTCCACGCGAGCTAAAAGGGTCGCCTCACGAGCTTCTTCATCTTTTCACTGCTCAATTCATTCTTTCTTCTTTCCATAGTTTTTGAGCACACTTTATTCTTTAAATTTTCCTTTTGCTATAATTTCATCTCCAATTCACCTACACATGAAATAGACTCCATTACGCACAAATAAAGTGTAGTTTAACATTAAAGAACATAAAATGTAAGGTAAATAATGTACTAAAATATGGAATTATAGCCACATCAATATCCCACACTTAAAAATTTCTTGTCCACTTGTAGACACAACCTTTTTAAACAATTCCCTTAACTCATCACACCACAAATCTTTAAAATAGACTAAGCACAAAGGTGTAACATCCTCACCTCAAGATTTGACTCACAAATACCATGCCTTATTCACAATTCACTTACTTACTCTAACATGGAGGTGAATGACATTACCTTTCCGTTATGAATCACGTTCCCTCACCTAACAAAGAGATTATTTCCACACACAATGAATTTTACAAACTTAGGAACTGAATATAGGAAAACTTCACTCTCTCTCACACATGATGTGCCCGTAGTGTAATACTCTATTAATCGAGCTCATTCAGTCTAAGATCAAGTAGGACTTCAATTGGTTGTAATGTAGGCTGCGGGTCGGGTATGATACATTTGGATATGAGTGAATACACCTCCCTTAAACACTTTAATACATATACTTCAACACTACAACCCATACTTATGTCAAACCAAAACTCCACATTTACTTCAATGTATATTACCTCACACTTCTTTAAGCACAATTACATCACTAGCCACCACCATCAAGAATTATTATTTTCTCTTTTTCTACTCCTAAAAATTAAAACTAATTACACCCGGTTCGACTAAAATCCCTTGAAAAAGAACAGCGGCCCAAAGAAAAACCAAAGGGGAATTACTACACTACCTACAAGAAAATCTTTTTGTTTTTTTCTTTAGAATTACTTCCCTCGAGAAAACTGTTTAGGAGATCCATCGTCGGGAAGAGCCCAATTTTTCAATTTTTTTCTTTCTAAAAGGCTACAATGACACTAAAAAAATTCTTATTTTTCCTTTTGTTTAAAAACGCTAAGACGACCTAAATTTTTTTTTTTTACTAAAACCAAACTAATATTTACAAGTTACCACCCCGCACTTATTTCATGCAATGTCCTTAGTGTATAAAAAATTGACAAAACAAGAAAAAATAATGAGTAGGGTGGATGAAAACTCCCAGCTCAAGCTGCATCATCACCCATCCTCTAAGGCTGCCCACTCTTCATCTTGTGCTTACTTCTCCGTATCATCATTATCCTCACATTTGGCTGATCTGGCTCGGCCTCGGACTACTCAGGTGTGTTATCATTCTCATTATCTGGGAGTCTACATCCATCACCTAGCCCAACCAAATGCTGAGCATGAGCATTCAGCGGGAAACACTCATCCAATATGGTCCTCTCCTTTGTCATGGCCGGCCGTCCCCCTATCTGAACCTATAAGTCCATCATCCCATATAAATGGGCCATAAAGCTATCACTACGAGCATTGCGCTCGGAACCTTTCAATGATGGCATGTCAGTCTCTTCTTTGACCTGGACGTTAGTAATGTCCGTTAGTCGTAGTGGCTGACCAATGATGTGATCGAACGCTGGCTCCACCTCAACCTCTTCATGTCTTAAGAACTGAGTTAACACATTTTCAAATGGCATTCGATCGATCCTCTTACTAGTTCTTAATAGATACATATGGTAGAGGATCAAAAGACCTACATTCACCTTCTGACCAGTCATGAGGAAATAGAGCAAACACATCCTCTCGCGGCTAATAAGCGTGTCATGATTGCAAGGTAGGAGCCGTGTATTAATCAATTTCATCCATACTTGAGCCTTTGCCCTCATCTTCTTCTTGGGGAATTTCCTGTGACGATTTGTTTTTTTATCCCGAACCCAAGCTCCCAGAGAATTGACACAACACAAAGTGTGTCTCAACTCTCGATATGTAGGTCGGGCGATGAAGTAGTCCAATGGCTCCTAAGGAACATCCGGAGCACCTAAGAAATTACATATTGTCGTGGCTGTAAAATTGATGAGTGGTGATTTTACCACTCATTTTAGCCTTTTCTCATTAGATTTTGTATTGTTA